>JAOTRI020105001.1:0-13693 GCA_028564885.2 Zoanthus sanctaehelenae
TTTGTGTCCCTCATACCATCTACTCCGGGGCCATAAATAGATTATATGCCCTCCAAAAGTCGTGATTGTGCTATTAGCATTGTTTTTTAAATATCTTGTCTTTTTGCTTTGATTTTTCATCATTTCAAACAGCCCACAAAAATTAAGAACAAATTGATGCTGAAGCAGCCAAAAATATTAAGAACCGTATAAGATTTAATGGTTCATATAAAGAGAGCGTGTAATGTCAGTTACTAACCTTGGTGTATAAAGAAGTAAATCAAATGATTGCTGATTAAAAGCGCCTCTTCTGAATGACTAATATGAAATTCCGCGTACCACTCAAACAATGCTTTGGAGGGATGGAAGTGAATCAAGTAAAAAGGGTACTTGTATGCTGTGGAACATTTAAAGTATTAAAGACTCTATCAAATTACCTTTTTTACTTTTAAAACTTAAAAATATATCGTGCCCTCAACTAAATTGCAAGAGTGATGGTCCATAGAATATTTATCTATTTATTTTTTATATAATTATTAGGGCCACGTGATAGATTACTCACAGGGTTAATAGTGTCACCCGCCTTAAATAAAGTTTATTGTATTGAAGACAATATTGTAACGTTTATTCTGTTTCTTTCCATTTGTTGAGCAAAACGGATGGCAAGGATGGAAATAGATTCAATCGTGAAAACGTTGTACCAACCTTTGTTTTGATGCTGTTTCACCCAAAATAACTAGGAAGTGAAAATGAATGCGTACACGGGAGCAACGAGAGACCACTAGGGAGGGGTAACTCAAATACAGTCTGCGCGTTCTTTTGCTGCCGGTCTTTAGTTATAACACGCTTGGACTTTTATTCAGTGTCTCGGCGAACGCTGAGAGACTCTTTTGCATTCTAACTGCACTATAGAATACTTCTACATTTTTAGCGATTGCAAACGTTCATCATCGCGTTTAGTTTCAGCAAATTTCGGAGCAACTTTAGAATACCCCAACACTGTCCTTAATATGATTCTGCGCATTTGTTTCTAGAGAACGACGAATGTGCAGAATAGATCAACATGTCATTAAAAACAGTGTGGGGGTATTCTAAAGTTACTCTCAAATTTTTGCCCTATCAAACTTCTGAATGACTCTTTGTTGTTTCCTTTATAATTAGCACTGATTGTGAAATGCAAGAAGTCAAGAGCTGCTATTAGTAGAGCTCACCAAGGCAATGACAAGTTTAATATGTAATTTAGTGATTGACAAGTATTTTTCTAAACTGCAAGCAGTCTCTTTCTTTTCCTCACAATCAGTCGAGGTTGCAAAAAAAGTTGTTCAGAAACTTCTGATTTTTGTTTGCAACTTCGACTGATTATAAGGAAAAGAAAGAGACTGTTCACCGTCTAGTATTTTTTCAGAATAAAAATATTTTACAAAACTTTAATATTTTCCTTAGAGAAGCATTCTCTCTTGTAATTCAACCCAGATAAAACTAATGTGACCCACTTTGAAAAAAACCCGCCCAGCTCCTTCTGTGCCACTGATATCACGGTTGCAATGCTTATGAAAACAATTGCATGGTATGGTCTCTATAATGAATGTCTAACCTTCCATCATTGCAGCAAATTTCATTCCATCTGTCTCGCTTGTTCCGACCACTCGGAAAAAGTCTTTAAGCTTCTTGGAGTTTTGATAGAGCTAAATAGAAAATAATATTAATCAAGATAATGTTTTGATTGCACCTAGTAAACAGTATCTTTTAACTGAATATCAAAGTAATTTTGCTTGACTGAAAAGGGACGAAAGATTGAATAACAAGGTACAAAAGGATAATTTTGATTTTTTATTATAAGTAAATCCTTATACGAGCCTAGTGGCCCATGGGGCAGGCGCTTATCTCCGGTTCTGTAGTGTTATAAGCTTTTTATTATAAGGTTTAAACATAAATCCCTTGAGTAGTGGTATAGGCTCGTTCTGCGGTCAAAACCTCGCTTTCATGTTTGCCCGCTGAAAGATCCTATACATGAGGGAGGGATGAATGGTGACAAAAATTATTACCAGGGAGGTTGGGTGTCACCATTCACCCCTCGTTCATGTAAAGGATCGTTCAGCGGGCAAACATGTAAACGCTGTTTTGACCGCTGAACGAGCCTATACCACTACTCCCTCGAGAAAAAGCCATTTATTTTCATCGTTGTGAACCTTCAGAAACGTACAGCAATGTGTATGTGTGTCTCCAATCAGTAACATTTTACAAAACATCAGTTTGTTATTGTGTTGTAAAATAGAAATGAATATAAATAAGAGGAGTGAGCTCATCGTATGTATACAATGAACCCACTTTTCTTATTTACATTAATTTCTATTTTAGAGTTCATACTTTATAAAACTATTATAAATGATAGTTTCTTTTATATTGCAGAACGCTATAACCAAACCGTTCTTTATCTTGTTCAGGTGAGCAGTAATATTTAACGAACATCCATTGAAAATGTAAGTAAAAAAACAACAAAATGCCTAAAAGGCAAACACGACAAAAAATGACGAAAAAGGAGCAAGTTTCATAATAAAATAATTTGTTTTGATAAAGTTTTGAAAACCCAGCGCATATAATGGTCAATGGTGGGCAAGGATGGCACAGCTTCCAAGAGCTCCCGACTACAATGTTCCCAGTTCGTTCATGGTTTTGCCGAAAATTGAATCTTTGTGTGACCTTTTCAATCGAAAGAGAAGCCGCAACTAGGCAAAAATTGTGCAACGCTATAATTCCACTGCGAATAATATATCAAGTGTGCAGTATTAATTTTCAAGCTGCTGTCCATGATAACGGAGCTCAATGTTAAACAAGTTTGGAATTTTTTTCTTTCTTCGCGCACTTTCATAACAAAGCTTTTGCTTATTGTGCGGACAGCGAACAAACCTGGCGCTGGCTTTCATAAACTTTGGTCATCAGTGCGCATGCGTAATTCGTCATCGTAGCCATGGTTTTAAACAAAGTGATTAGCGACGACAAACTGTTGGATTTGTGACAGGAGTTAACAGTTTCTTTATGACTCTCAGAGTCCTGCTCGCCCAGTGCGTTGTGTAATTGCGACATAAAATGGTGGCAATAGGAATGCCAGAGGTTCTTAGTTCTTAGTTTTTACGCTTCTAAATAGCTAGTGGCTAATTATACTAGAAGGATCTACAAATTAAAACAGAAAATTTACATATATATCTCAACAAATAAATTGACAAACACTCAACTAATGGAGATTAAAAGTTCAGAGTTTCAAATTTAAAAAAAAAAAACAGTTTCACAGGCGTTTAAGGTGGGATGGAACCTTCAAGTTCAATATGGCGTGTGAAGCAGCAGCTCTGAAGGCAGGCAGTGAGGTGGCATGCACTGTTTTGGGCGGCAGGTTGTTCCAAATTTTGACTGCTCTCGGAAAATATGAATATGAATAGCTTAATAGGTTGGTCTGTAAGTTGGCAGAAGTATTCTGAAAGGAACCAGTTCATTTTGCTTTATCTTTTCTCTTTCCCTTGAATTCAAATTCCAACACTCATCATCCCATATTAAAGGGGGATTGTCAAGGCTATGAGCATGATGGAAGCTGTGCATCATTGGCTCCCTAAATTTGGTTAGGAACATTACACAAACCAAAATATAATTTAATTTGTTTGCATAAAAAATAAACTAAATGCCAAAGTTTTCTTTTTGTTAACTCAAAATAAAACAAATTGAGTAATATACATACATATGTGCTTGAGAAAAAATTCGGACAGTTGATGAAAGCATAAAATTACTACAATTTTGAAATTGTAAACTAAATCTGATAGCCAATGGCTAGCACTTTTCTCAAGTTTGAGAACTCCTCAAAATGACTACTCAATGCACCCAGAAAGAAAGATAAATTGAACTCTCTTAAAATTAAACAGTTTTCAAAACAATTAAAAACAAGCAGAACACAAATTTAAAATAATTATAATTAACGCTTAATATCCAACGTTTCGGAACCACTATGGTTCTATTATCAAGGAGTAATGAAATTACTTGGTGAAAAATTCAGTTCTTAAACTTGTGACAAGAATAGATGATTTATCTAAACAAAGATACAAATTAAAGAAAAAAGTTAATGCAATATGGGCCATTGTTGAGTCAAACAAAACTATTGCACAAATTGAATCTGATTGTGTGTTTAGTTTCAGTTTGAAATCTCTGATAAACAGCATTTTGTATCTTTGTTTATGCAAATTAGTCTAAAACATCTATTGTTGTCACAAGTTTAAGAACTGAATTTTTCACCAAGTAACTCCTTGATAATGGAAACATGGTGGTTCGGAAACGTTGGATATTAAGCATTATCTTTATTTTAAATTCATTATCTAAGTTCCTTTTGATAAGAACACAAATTCCAGCAAAAATATTTCGATTTGTACTCACTTTTCAGCTTTGTCAATTCACACCCTTTTCATTGCCAAAAAAGAATAGAAACAATCAGGAAACATTGGGTCACTTGCAATCAATATTTTTATCTTAAATTCCTCTAGCTGCATGCATAGATATTATTTTTAAACTTTATCAATAGATTACTAAAGTGATGACGTCACAAAATGTTTATTTGTGAAATCACTAATTCCATAGTTATATTTAGAAAGAACAAGATTAAAAATGCTTCCATGCCGAAATTTAGTTTTTCACCACCAATCAGTGATGAGATACTGGCACGGTTATGCTCTGATGATCCCATACTAATCCTTGTTAAATTGGCCTGGTTCCAAACATGAGGAACAAAGCCATTTTAAGAAGGATATGTATGGAGTCATTAGTGCATAACTGTGGTAATATCTCACCGGCAATTTGCACCAAGATGCTGATTTTTAGCAAGGATACATTCTTAGTCTTCATCTCTTGGATGATCTTAAAAACTTCCATAAGTTCACAAATTTCTATTTTTGTGACGTCACACTTTACCACTCTATTAGACTACGAGCACGAGTTTTCTACGAGCAAATAGTCAACGAGGCGCACCCTTCCCGCAGGCTTTCCCGCCTTTACTTGCGAGCGACTATCTACATGGCGCTAAAACAGTGTGCGTACGTCAAATCTTGACCCGATAGTCTCGTTTTGATGCTAGGGTTATTGAGATACCGCTGGTTTGTCAGAGTGGCGTGCTCATCTGCAATAAGAGCTATTTAGATATATTCATCAGTGTTCACCAGAGCTTAAAACGTCGGCACAAACTGTAGTTTTCGTTCTTCTTTTTCCACGCGGGGGCCAAATTGTTAAGTAGTTGCTCACGTGTATACGGAAAATACAAGTGAAGTATTGCATATTCCACGGTATCCCACTCGGAACCATTGCATAACTACTATGTATACACGGATTTTATAAGACTCATCTTTCTTAATTTTTTGGTGTAAAATATACACCGTATAAAAGAGAGAATACGGTGTATAATTTACATGTTTATCACTAAATTGCTTCTTGAGAAACACCGATGCAGCTCAAACTAGTTTATTGTACACGATCCTGTGAGAAACAACAGACAATAGACGCAACGATGTTTGTGTACAAAACAAACTGTATTAATAAGTAAACCAACCAAGTTGCCATGATGTCAAACGAAAACCGGCTGTTGAACCTGTACAGACAACAGCTTGTCAGTAGCTTCGGAATAACATTTTTTCATTTTCACTTTAGCGTCGAACGACGTTAACAGTTTTATACAGTTTGAAATAAACGTTATTAAGAATAAGTAGAAATAAATTGTATTGTATAATTAACAAAATTAGATAAGGAATGTTCCTTATATACAACTTGGAGACAGAGGGCGAGGGGTAGAGAGAGAAAATGAAAGCCAAAAATCTTTAGGGTGTGGAAATGGAGAATCACGAGAGCTTGAAGGGTATTGTAGGGCAAGATACTAAGTACCACTAATATGTAACAAAATAAGTTTTACAGGCAAGGTATTCCAGAAGCTAACGACAGTAAATTTTCTAAAGTTTTCCGTCATTTTATAGGTCTAAGGGCATTACATTGTCTAATTGAGTTATAATATACCTCAGAGTACTTCTAGAACATACCAATAATAGCATTGGAGAATATGAGGTATTTAAAAAATACATGAAGAAACCTATCTGTAGGGTATGGATCCTATCAATAGTCTGTGTTTAACAAATTTAGGACGCGCCGTATATGCATCATAACTTGACTATAATTCTAATGGTTTGTTTCAGTAATACTTTTTATCGTTTTAAATTCAAATCATATGTGGCACACCATATTTAATGTTGTCATAATAACGGATATACAGTAAATCGTAAATAAAAGAAGTCTAAGATAAATTATTCAATTTTCTTTTTAAAATAGTTAAACACGGGTAAACGGAAGTAACAAGCGGCGGGGATGATAAACTAATTTGTTTTATGGGGTCTTAATATGTAAATTGTACACCATATAATAGAGAGAGTGTGTATAACATGTAAATTGTACACCATATAATAGAGAGAGTGTGTATAATATGTAAATTGTACACCATATAATAGAGAGAGTGTGTATAATATGTAAATTGTACACCATATAATAGAGTGTGTATAATATGTAAATTGTACATCATATAATAGAGAGAGTGTGTATAATATGTAAATTGTACACCATATAATAGAGACTGTGTATAATATGTAAATTGTACACCATATAATAGTGTGTACAATAAGTAAATTGTACACCACTTAATAGAGTGTGTGTATAATATGTAAACTGTACACCATATAATAGAGTGTGTATAATATGTAAATTGTACACCATATGATAGAGACTGTGTATAATATGTAAATTGTACACCAAATAATAGAGTGTGTACAATATGTAAATTGTACACCATATAATAGTGTATAATATGTAAATTGTACATCATATAATAGAGAGTGTGTATAACATGTAAATTGTACACCATATAATAGAGAGTGTGCATAATATGTAAATTGTACACCATATAATAGAGAGAGTGTGTATAATTTACATATTGATCACTAAATTGTTTCTATAGAAACACCGACATGGACACTAGTTTACCACCAGTTAGTTTTCTCGCAAAATGTTTTAAAATGGTTCTAATAAAAAGCGTGTAGGTAAGATTATTTTAATAGCTAAACACGTGGAAATACTGAATAGCTCAAACGTTAAAACAATGATCGAATTTTATTGCCAACAGCTAAGTTGGTCGCTTGTTAATGTTATTAGTGCAATTGGGTTGTACAACTTTCCCTCGATTTGCCACAAACCACACAGAGTACAAAGAGAAAGCGTTTAATACTAATCATTGCTGTCAGTAGAAGCAAGTAAACGTATTGTTCAATTCTAATATCAGATTTTAACTTTATATATTATATTATTGGTAGGCGACTAATACAGTGTTGTATACAATATCATGTATGTACTAAAATTATTGCTAATGTATCATTTCTAAACATATTGTAACCAGATAAACTGTAACAATTATAATTATTTTCTATTATTACTAAATGTAAATTAACTAGGACTTAACAATTACTATAAAATAAATTCTTCGCAGTTTTTAAGGAGTTTTTCAAATCTCTTCTGCAAGATGAAAAAAATACATCTTTGTTCAACATTCAGCTTTTTATAGCCAACTTTAAACTACTTCAAACATTAATGGCAAAAATATAAAAAGGCTTAATTTGTTCACGAAGGTCGCATTTTACACGTTAAAGTGAACAAGACAAGGATTTCTATTTTAAAAATGGCTACTACTACTGCTATTTATTGAATGAAAAACTGTACATTATATCTCTGTATATCCATTAAATTATCCGCTAAAAAGCAGCTTTAACTGTACATTTCAATCAGAAACATTTCATAGAACTTCCATCCAAGTTTCTTACGCAATCGACATGACCTGGCAAATGCATTCCCTTAGTTGAATAATCAAAAACAATTTTCAGAATTTTTCAAACAGCCGGATCTGTCTGGGTATAGGTTAACAAGACAAATTCAATTGTTTATACATATATGCAAAAATATCTCATCAAAACGTTTTCAGTCTAGAGTAGTTCAAAACAAGGGCTTAATAAACTGATTACGTCGACTGGAAAACCAAGAGACCGTTAGCTATCTACAGAAAGATAGATTGGTGATCCAACAGGGTGTGATTGGGGATGGGCTGGGGGGAAGACTTCAAATGATTCATTTAAAGAATGGGGAGGGTGCTAAAAAGATAATATTTCTTAATTTGCAAAATTTGTTAACACTTATAAGAAAAAACAGAAGTTATTAGTTGATAACAAGGATCAACAAAGATATTTTCCCCAGTTAATTCTCCAATGGGGAAGCTTTATAGCAAACAAAATGGGAAGTTCTAAGTTTAGCTAATGGTGAGTAAGAGGGAAAACTACCCCCCCCCTCTCCTTCTATACTTAGCGTTAGAGAAAAGTACATAATGGCGACGATCGTTTGATAACGTCTAGACAATTTCTTCTTTTACCAATCACACTCTAAAGAGATGGGAAAACAGGAAATGAAAATGGTTTCCCTTAGCATTCTCCCATCCACAAATCGAGCTAGGATGTCGTTCAAAAGAAAAAAGATGGAAATACACATTACAGAGCTGATATTGTTGTGCTACCATACCCTAAAAAATAGTTTTACCATAACATTGTGAAAAACATTTAACCAAAAATATAAATGAGAATCGCCTCTCCCCCTCCATCTAAGTCTGCAGTTGCATGATAGTTGCCTACACACTTCTAAAGTGTTTTGTTTGTAGGATTTACTGCTAAAAGCGATTTGAAGAAAATATTCAATTACAAATAGAATTGAATGAACAAAAGTCGCATCAAGTATTAATTGTAATTAAAGTGAAACCAACGCTTGTTATGAGCCAGTGAAAAAATCACTGACTCAGGTGGGATTTGAACCCACGACCTTCGGGTTACTAGATCACCGCTCTACCAGCTGAGCTACTGAGTCAACTGGGAGGGGTGTATGAGTTACAAATGGTTGGTTTCACTTTAATTACGTGTGTAATTCCCTGAAGATGATTGAAAGTATTAATTGTATCGGTTGAAATGTTCAGATATTGCACTACGTAGAGAAAATGTCCACCGCCAGCCCTTTGCAATCGAGATCTATTGAAATGTAAGCTCTTAAAAAACAAGATTCAAATGCGAGTAGTTTAACTACTTTAATACTTTCTTTCAAATATGTATTAAATGGCAGGCAGCTACCGGACTGGTTTGACTGTTTATTCATAAAATCTTATAAAAACCTTTTACCATTAATAAGATGAACAAGAATTAGAAAATGAAAAGCTCAACATTTACATCTTGTTACAGCACTGTATCTTGACAGTATCTCTCTTTAGGGCGGGCCATGTCTATATTACAACACCCCTCTTTAGCTTCCAGAAACAACACATAATACTGTAATTTGTTTTTGACATTGTTCATCAAAATGATTGTGATTCAAAGGTTGACAGAAAATTTGCTGTTTCCAATAATTATACATATAATAAAGATGTAAGAATTCTGTACTACACTATCCTCAGGAAAGCTGAAGGAATGATATACGCCCCTAGTAATATTTATTATAAACATTTTCTTCCATAAAAAACTTTTCATTTAACAAGGTGAAAAGTTCATTTCTTACAAATACTTTTATATAATAAATTTTGTGAATAAAATTATTAATTAAAAATGAAATAAAAGCATATAGATGTGTTTTAATTAAAATGGGACCTTAAGTCTGTATGAAAAATAAATCTGTATTTTCATTATTTTTATTTACTTGGAAATATCCCAGTTTCCAAGTACGATTCACGTTCCTGCAAAATAAGGAAAGAAACCTTTGAATGTGACGACATGTGACAGCTTTAGGAATTATTTTCAAAATGGGGCGTAGTTATTTATGCATACGGTTTCATCGTGTATATCAAGGGAAGTTAGGCTCTAAGTATAAAGAACTAGTTTGTATGATTAAGTAATAGAAGACATCGATGAGGAAATTTTAACCAACTCTAACACTGAACCAAGCAAATCTGTTTTAATCGACACTTTATATTGCGCTAACACAATAACGGACGATAAAGGACGATAAAGGATTGCGGTAGTCCACGACAGACACGGTGATGCGAGTTAATTTGGATTGAAGAAAGACAAAAAATTGTTTTGTGAGAAGAATTCACATCAAAATAAATAGAGTAAGTTAATAAACTTAATAGATTAATTAATTCAATGGATCAATTGTTAAATTCCAAACTATTTAGGAAATCCTGTTGATTAACAGTCACTGTTTGCTATTATTTTTCATGAGTATTTTAGTTATGTCTGTTTAGGTATCTAATCATTCAAACCCCATGCACATTTAAAAAACATTTCAAGCTAAGGACCAAACGTCAGTTTTTGCTTTCATTCATGCGCCGCTATGCTCTTTTTTTTAACGAAAATGTAAAAACAAGAAAATTAACAGTTCTGAAAAATAAGCTCGAAACAACACGATTTTTTTTGGCCGATCGCCATTATGCTCAACACTTCTCCAGGCCCCCCTTTTCATAGAAGACAAGACACATAGTGTCCGTAGCCTGGCTAGTTTAGCCCCGAGGTTATTCCAGGCAGTCAGCACCTACACACTGTAATTTCTTTCTTTTCTTTATGTAATCAGCAAAAATGGTGAATAAAAATAATGTTGTTGTTGTTGTAGTTACACCAACGAAAGCATGGGGCAAGCAAAGTCGCGTTACATACGATCGGCGTAACTTCACGAATATTAAAGAGCCTCCGCCCTACTAACTTTGATCTGGGAAGAGCTCTGAGAGTATTACAAAGACAAGGTCTCCTTCTAACTACTGACCTGTTTATTGCTTGTTCTTTCTAAGATCAATTAATCCAAAGATATCTTGCCAATTTACAAACAATTCTACGAACGGTTTTTGTTACAGAAAAGAGTCTTTTACTCAATAGCCAATCAGGGTTCTGATTCCTTCATTCCAAGTCTCCGCTTTCCCAAAGGTCACCAGTAATTACTAATGTAAAATTGATTGTGTGTTTTGTTAACCCAGCGGTATTTCATGAGCGACACAAAGCTTTTGATATTGTAAAGCATAAACAGCCTGCCATAATATTACACAAAGCAACAAAAATTACTATCATGGAGAGGAATTTATAATAACATTACCTTGATAGGAATACTTGCAAATATGATGTCATGCTATGACTGTTCACCTTTACTCGTTTGGCTCAAATCTAATGTTAGCAAGCAAGCATTAGGTCAGTCTACTGAGTTAAAAATACTGAAATGTATTTACCAATAATGATAAATGTTGTGATATTATAATGTCTAACAATACATCGGATAGTATTTTAACACACAGCATCTGACGGACATGTTCAAAGCTTGCATCAATATTTACCAATACAACAATTATTTCATCAAAACATCCAGTTAACTACTAATTCCAAATTTCTTATGATTTTTTATATAATTCACAATAGATTTGATGATTGTGTTTAACTCGACGAATTAAGAAAAAATAAACATGCAATCTCTCTTGTCTATTAAAACGTGAGCTACAATTAAATTGTGAAGCTAGCTTTTAAACTTTTTATTAACTAGTAACAATCAAAGATTAGTAAAGTCCAAAATCTGAATAATGTATTAAACTGCATATGAAGTACAAAAAATTTTTTGTATAGAATGAAAGTTACACCACCTTCATTATGAAATATAATATCTTAGTTAGTAAAGAAAAAATTAAAACAAATTTTTTGCAGCGTAAAGTACGTAGAAATGGCTAAAGAGGTATCTCAAAAGCCTGGTGACGAATGTGCCTTGGATGACGTAGACAATGGTTCCAACTACACGTATTTTTTAATAACAATAGTGTTTTATCGTTTCAGCCTCAGTATTCCCAGCCTCATATATTCTTAACATTATTTCAGTATACATGACACAGTACAGCCTGGCAACATATCACGACTATTAAAATATTCCTACAGATGACAGCTGTACACAGATATTATGTTCTGAAACATAATTTTCGGTTGTCTGTGCCGTCGCTAAAACAGGTGTCATAAGAAACTTTGAGCCTGACTACATTCCTACAGATTTCCTTAATTCTTGGCCTACGTATTTCAGCCTCGATGTTCTTGTAAAATACACTTCTTAGAAAAATAAGCAAGTAGATGGGACAGGATTTGTATCTTCGGCTCCTGAACATGCCAAATCAAAAATGTTCCAGTTTTCCTGATTCAAAAGCAGGCAGCATGTTTTTCCTTGTCTCCTCCCCGTTTAGTCTTTAGTTTGTTTCGATTAGTTATTTATTTTAAAACAATAAATAGCCAACCAAAATACAAAACCTGGACATATGACTTTCTCAACACGAGGCTTATAACTGAGGCCACCTCGCATATCATGATATGTTAATAAAAAGAGTGCTCCAGTGCGGCTTACCCAATGTATACATTAATTATTTCAGTAAACATTCTAGTAGTTTTTTTTTTTAAAGTTAGAAAAGCTCGACAGAGTAGTGATTTTAGTAGGAAGAGAGTTCCAAATTTTGGGGCCTTGATAAAGACTTGTGAATTTTTTGAGGTTTGTTCTGCAATCATGCATGTGATAATTGTTGGCTTTTCTGGTGCTGTAGTTATGAATTTGACTATCTGTATTAAACAAATTGGGAAAAAATGGAGGCAGCAGGCTGTTATGATAAGAATACATAAATTTGGCTATTTGAAACGTGTTGATTTCAAAAATATCTAAAATTTCGAATTTAGAAAATAAAGGAGCAGAACGTGCTCTATAGTATGAATTGGTGATAGCTTGCACGGTCCGTGTTTGTAAACAACAGATTCTAATTAAGTTGGTTACATATGTAGACGACCATGTAGAGTTACAATAAGTAATATAAGGATAATAAAGTTGAGTTTTCAGTGAAAATGTCGAACATTATAGAGCTTCTTTGAAATTTTTGCTATAGTAAACTACAAAATTAAAACAATTTGATCAGTTTGCATTTTTACCCGTGTGAAAAATCTTAAATTTCTACTTTGAGTTGAAACCACCCACGATGCTGCAATTTTGCTCCAGGAATAATGGAGAGCTTAGTGGAAAGAGCGAATGTCTATAATAGCGAAAATTTTCAATTTATCTATAAAGTTACCAGTTTAGTTTAGAGTCACACAGTACTTGCTTTCTTGCCCGCCATATTAACATTTCAATGCTGAGAACCACTGGCTACGTCATATCTTCTCGTTGGCCGAGCGCAAAATGGAGACACCTTGAAGTGCCATTTTCGAAAGTTTAATACTGCATAATATTTCAAAGAAGCACTTTTGTTCGTTTTAAACTGGATATTTCGGGTATTGGGAACATAAAATAACACTTAGTTAAACTTCTTTTTTACTTCAAATGCACTTTAAGGAGATGACATAATTGAAATAAACGTGTTTTTTTTGTCACTGACAAAACATACATATACAAGCCAGTGACGAAAAAAAAACAAACGTTAATATCGATTAGTAAAGTGCATTTGATTGCACTTTTAAAATTGTTTGTGGGGGGCACACTGTCTGCCTATTCAGTACCCCCAAAATTCCATATCTCTTGTGACTAAGGCCCGGGTTAAACGTCGATCTTAGCATGCGTCGAATGAAATTGGACTTTTGGTCGACCAAAATTAATTACATGCGACCCTTGAGTCAAACGTCGAACTAATTGTCTTATTTCG
>JAOTRI020105012.1:0-13687 GCA_028564885.2 Zoanthus sanctaehelenae
TTCCCAGTCAGCGGGCTTTCATCTAGGGGTCTCAACCCTTTCCCAGTCAGCGGGCTTTCATCTAGGGGTCTCAACCCTTTCCCAGTCAGCGGGCTTTCATCTAGGGGTCTCAACCCATTCCCAGTCATTACTAAAAATTGCGTAAAGAAACTCAAGCCAGAAAAAATAGCTGGTCATGGACTAAATGTAGTTATATAGCAATAAATTTTTTGTCTTTGACGAGTAATTTAAGCAAACGCTTAATTCTTTCAGAATCTTATAAACCGGTGCACTTAGGTACCCCCCGTGGTATATTATCTGTGGTCATCTTCTTACACAGCGCCATGACAAAGTATAGTCACCGCTGATATCAACTGCAGCTACAGAACTGAGCCAAAAGTTTTTTTCCTGGGGAGGATTCAGAGTCGCTAATGCTAGTTGTAGAATATTCAGAGGATTTTAAGAATATTGATATAGTAGATAATACTTCCTTTTTAGCTTCTGCTGTTGGGATAGTTGGGGAATCAGGATGTCAGCCGTAAACAACATTTCTAATCAATTTATTATCTATTCAAGTTTTGAAGGCCCATTCATCATGCATTCCTTACTGAATAGTTGTTAAGAATCTCCCATTTGGCTGCCAATGATTTCAAGATGTCACGTGATATCTCCGCGGTGTTAGGTAAATGACTTGGGCAAACAAGCACGTGTGGTTGATCACGTGCACAGTATCATTTAAATAAATGAACAACAGTCAGATATAACAGCTCTCTGACACAGTGTCTTACTTAGTCCATGAGCTTTCTACAAGATACCTTTGATGTAACTAATCTCAGCTCACACCTTAAAATAAGTATATAAATTTACATCGAATAAACAATATTTAGCGTTCAATGCTAAACGTTAAAAAAGAAAACTACAACCTCACTGAAACATGGATCATGATCGGTATATGGGGATAGCCGGGGAGGGGGAGGGAATGAAAGGTGCGGATCGGCGGATTTAACCCAAAATTCCAACAATAATTTCAGCGGATTTGCGGATCCAACAAATCTGATGGATTCGGATTTTGGCAAACTCTTGCATGCGCGGATTACCATTTAAAGTATAGCCAAAGTGCAGATCTCTCAATGGGCGACCAGCCAAGCGAGTCTAAGAAGGCGCGTAACGTAGTGGTCTGACTTCGTTTCGTTCTACTTATGACATTTATCGCTCCGCGCCACCAGTATCGTTTTACAAAAACTAATAAAGAGACAAATAAAGGAGTCAACACGACGTTTGTAAATAAAAATATAATACTATATTTCGGCTAGCCAAACTAGCCTTCTTCAGGTGTGGAATTTTTATTTACAAACGTCGTGTTGACTCCTTTATTTGTATCTTTATTAGTTTTTCTAAGAATATCGTCAACAAGAGCCGAAACCAATTGTAGAGTTGCATACAATCTGAGGCATCCTGCGAATGAACAGTGGCTGTTTTGCTTTTTTTTTCAGCGGCATTGTAGTTATGTCTTTTCAGATATCTATTTACTCCAACGCTAGTAGTTAACAGTTTTGCGTAGGATAAATTCTTTTATATTATCGTTTTACTCACAGGTTTAGAAGATCGCGATCTTAGTCTTGAGACCTGGGACACAGTTGGAGCACCCGCACGTGTTCGGAAGATTGGCTAAAGTTAATGATAGTGCTGCAGACGTTGGTGAATATGAGCAAAGCACAGATGAAGAGTCTGACGACGAAGAGGAACGCACTGCAGCCATTGCTGGCCGGGGCTAGATGACAGATCGACATTTCTAGTGGGTGCTGCTAGCAGATATATGAAAGAGCAGTGAGAGTTAACAGCCGATATATTCTGTAGTGATATTTTGTTAGGCCAAAAAGACCATAGACGATTACATTCAATTTCGATACACATAGTAAGTTTTCGGCAATTGCTGGGTTGCACCTGACGTCATGGCGGCCATGTTGGATGACTCTTAATAAAGACAGAACACAAACAGCGGATATAAACATTTTCATACGCATTTTTAACTTGACGTTTCGTTTGCTACTCTACAAACATTTTCAAAAGTGACCGTTAATTTTGATTTTCATTGTATAAAATAAAAAGAAACCTTATTAATCCAAGAACTCAAGCCCGCCATGAATTTAAACGTGGCCAGTCAGAAGTTGTTACTATATTAGTAACAATCAAACACTGACGTTTCTTTCTTTTTATCGGTTAATTAATTTAGTATCTACTTCTCCCTTTTTCTTTTATAACAACCACTTTTTTAAAATTAACTGTCACTGTTGAAAATATTTGTAGAGTAGCAAACGAAACGTCCAGTTATAAATGCGTATGAAAATGTTTATATCCGCTATTTGCGTTCTGCTTTTGACAAAACTTCGATGAGTTTATATAACTTAACAAAAGAATTTTGATTATTTCTTTTGTTTTGGACTCCAACATGTCCGCTATGTCTATTGTCTTTTGTGTCTCTTGGGATTAATTGCAACCCAAGAATAGTGTCAAGGGACTATCTATGATTTGAGACAAATACATTGGCCATATACAAAAAATGTCTAACTACACTTAATGACGGTAATGGAACCATCAATTACTTTTCTGGTTGAATAATAATATATCCCGTTGTCTCTTTTGTATAAAGTCAAAAACATGGACATTCTAATCGTCCAATAGTCGACAAAAGCTCTAACAAATTAAGTTTAAGATTTGTGTGTGTGTTTTATATTGCACCATTTGGATTTGGCACTGAAATTGCGCGGATGGTTTAAGGCAACACTTCATCATGCTACTCGCGCTCGATTAATAACTTTTTCACAATGTGATCAACATACTAGTCCTTACTTTAAGTCTCTCGATATCCTTAAACTAAGCGATCTTGTGAATTTTCAAACAGTAGTTTTTATGTACAAATTTCATAATCAATTATTACAGTCAGTATTTAACAATTTTTTCACTCCAAATAGTCAAATTCACGGTTATAACACAAGATCAGTAGCAAATTAAAAGACTCGTATTACTTACCGAGAGCAAGAACAAACTATGGTATTTTTAACATTCGCTTTTAGAGAACTAAGGTTTGGAATTCAATTGACAACCACCTAAAATTAATGAATCTTGGACAATTCAAGAACATGTATAAAAAATGATTAAGAAATACTAATAGCTTTATTAGCTTCTCCAATACTCTTTGCTCTTTATAGCGGTAATACGAATATTTATGTTATTTTTTTCTCCGTTTTTGTTATTTTTATCTTTTTTTTGTTTTTATAAAAATGTTTATCTCCGCCTCGCCATAACATATGTATCTACTACTTCTTTGTGCCTGGCATCCCTGACCAGATTAGTTTTTTAGTTATTTCAAGGAGACAGTGCCCCTAATTTAATAAATATCTCCTTTAGAAAGAAAAAATGTATTTGAGTATCTGGGGGTAAATAAATTGTTGTTGTTGTTGTTGTTAAAAATTGTTTTTGTTTTGTTTCTTGTTGTGTGTCAACTTTTCATATATATTTTTTAAACATTCATATATTGGTTGACTTGGTCCTGCAAGGATCCAACGATACAGAAAGTTGTACGCGGGTTTTGCTACAAAATTATTTTTGGTGCGGATGGCTGCGGATCCTGTACCCCATTTCACCCTCCCTGTATATCTCCTCAAAACCATATGTATCACACGGATTTTTTAAAAGAAAATAAGTTGCCATATGAATCAAATCAATAAAAATGAAATAAGTATATGAGATGATAATTTCAAAATTATACACTACATAAATATAAACATAATTATTTTAAAATAAAAAATATAGATAATAATCAGTTAAGATTAATAAATAAGTTCATTTCATTCTTTCTAAATCTAAGGATAATGCTCTAAATTTATCTACAGAATGGGCTTGAATAATGTTTTCTTGGAGTGAGTTGCGATCTCTCAGTGTCTCACTGTTACGTAATACTTCCTTCTAATATGTCGCCACAAGAGGCCGAAAGGGTATAGGTATAAAGACAAAAAGATGCGGGCATTTGAAAAAATTTAAGTGTGTTTTAAGAAGATTTTAGTTCTATACTGAAAGAAACTAAAGAATACACTGATTTTAAGATTGTCTACATTTGCAACAGGTAACCTTTCGGTTATAAAAGATACCGTGCAACAACTTTTAGCAACAACCTTTTTAAAAAAGAAAAAAGTTATGAAAATACTTATCAGTATCAAGATGTGGTACTTTTCTTATGGAGGTAAATCTGTCTGATCGGATGAGTTAGGACTTGTAAGTTAACAGTGAATAAAAGTGAAGTCTTTACTAGCAGTTTTTGTTGTGTATCAGCCATATACAGCCAGTCTGACTGATTGGAAAGAAATAAAAGGTATTGACCTTTGTAAAGTTTATTGCCATATATAAATCAATTTACAATTATGTGGACCGTGTTGCTGCGGGCCACCAGGAAATATTTTTGGTATGAAAATTCAAGTTAAAATCTTAAACAAAACTCGAAAAGCTGCAAGACTTTTAAAAATAGAATAGCGCGTATAAAAATAAATTATTTCCGAAAAAATCCTTTACAACCATTCCCGCGGTTGATATTTGATACTACAAGCTCTGTTTAGCGGTATTTGTTCAATAACGCTGTATCACCTCTTCGTTGTGCAAATTACGAAGCTAGAAAATTTACACTCGTTTATGCAAATTTCTTTCTTTTTCGTTTTGTTAGGTTAAACGACGTTTACACTTGATTGGCACCTATTACAGCAATACAACAAAGAGCAGGAAACCCTTCAACTGCTGACGGCAACATAACAAATCTTGATTGGCTGCAGGCTGTAAATGAGTTGTCAATTACTATCAGTGAGACTACCGCTTTCTGGCGGGATAATTTCACTAAACTTATTCCGATGTTTGAAAACAAGTAAAAATTTTTGTCATTGATGCAAGCGTCTTAAAAATCTAAACAAACAGAATTTTTCAAATTTCAAAGCAAATAACAGTTTACTTTGCGCTAACTCTTACTGTAAAATATTGGTTTAAAATTTGCAGAGTTATCAGATATCAGTCAGTCTGGTTACAATATTTTCTTCTGTGAACTTTCTAAATATAAGCAGTCGTCTCTCTTTCTTCGGCCAATGACTGCGCAGTTGCAAAGTCGTAAATCAGTCTTTGTTCACGTGACATGAGTAGAGGATTTGATTGGTACATATTTTCCGTGTCCACAAAAAGTAGCTTCGAATCCAGGTGGTTGTGGAATGAGTACTGTATTGTGCTTTCGTCTGAGATTTGCTTGAATTTTGGAGTTGATTCTACCCGGTATACTCGCTTTTCATAGACCAGATGTTGGAATTAAGGAGGACGTAGCATAGAATGAGAGTTCAAGCATTTGTTTGCTTGTTTTGTGCGTGGTGTAAACTATGTTTCGGTGAGTAGCGATCTCTCCTTGTTTCGACTAGTGTTAAGCGATCATATGATATTGATATCTCTGGGTCGTAGGGGGTGACGATTCTGTGTTTCTCAAAACCCTTCTGTTAGTTATTTTGAACTGAAGTCAAAATAGATGATTTCAATTTTGTCCGACAAGTTAGTGCGAGTTGGTTGTGTCTGACAAATGGTGTATAATAGCTGCTTCTATTGCACTCGACGCAACTTTTCCACCATTTTGTCTGGTGTATTGACTGTACAACATAAGATTTAAGCCAGTGACAGAATGAAACATGTTTCTTTTAATGTAAAGAATCGCAGAACAAATACTTAGTTATTCTACGAAACTTATATACAGTGGAGCTCGACTGATGCGCTTAAAGTATTGTAATACTCGTAGTCCAACTGCCACTATCAACAACAATCCTTCCTATTTCACTCCAATTACTTGAACCATACTACACGTGGGGTATTCAGTTTGCGTGTTTTATCAAATGGATTGGACTATTTTGCGTTGTCATAATGGCTTATTTAAGTAAAAAAGTGTTAAGAAAAGAAATTCCAACTACCTTTATCGTAATCAGGTATACTTGTGATTAACGGAATGTTTAGCAAATCCTCGTGGAACATAGGTTGAGAAGTTGTTTTCTATTTAACTTTTTCTAGAACTTGTCGTGTTTGAATTATTGACCGGATCTAGTAAATGACTGCTACAGTGTGAAAGAAAAGAGAGTTTTTAACAACTTAACATTTTAGGTGCAGGGTACACCGCCGATCGATCGCGACCGTGAGCTGTTACTCGTCTTCGTTTATGCTAACTCCACAAGTTATGCCGTGATTAAATGTCAATGATTCACTGAATTCTCTTTGTTATACCTTCACAGCTATGTCACCTACATTGCTCTATGCTAATCGAAAGGACCTTCGGATTCTACGAATTGTTAATCGCAAGAAAAACGAAACAATTATTGTTGATCATCTCGAGGACGCTATTGCTTTAGACTACTATTATCATGGTCAGTATGTGTTTTGGACAGACGTGAATTCGGCGAAAATCAAACGGACTCATTTAAGAAGTAAAAGAACTGAAACTGTTGCCTCACTTGGTTTGGATCGGCCAGAAGGTTTAGCCGTCGATTGGATCGGTGAAAAGCTGTACTGGACAGACTCAGAAACGAATCGAATTGAAGTTTCAAATCTTGATGGGTCACTGAGAAAAGTGTTGTTTTGGGAGCATATCGATCAGCCAAGAGCCATATCATTGGACCCAATCTCTGGGTAAGTCTCATAAATTCCACCTTTTGATGTTCTATATAAGATCATAGGGCTGTTACTAGCAAAGAGTTCAATGATGTTCTATATTATAAGATCATAGAGCTGTTACTGTAGCAAAGAGTAGAAATTTCATTCAGATGATAATTTTCGTGACATTTTGGGCTGTTTAATGGTTTCCAACCTTTTGCTGTCAAATATTTTAAAGGTTTTTAAATATTTCTAAACCATTCTTGTATCAAAATATATTAATTCTATGCCATAAGCTGCTTTGAAAATCAAAGTTTCCTGTTATTGTCTTTTAATTATATTTGGCTATTAAGAGAACATTAAATTTTTGTTGTAATGATTAGCTATCTTGAATAGGCATAGTCTTGAGCTTTAGAGAACAGATGGAAGTTAATTTATATATCATCAAATCCAAACAGAATGTTTTTTTAAGATTTGTTGTTACAAATGTGCTCTGACCACAACTAAATGGCAGCATTTGTTTAATAGGTGCTATTTTGGCTTTAGAATGTCTATT
This sequence comes from Zoanthus sanctaehelenae, assembly GCA_028564885.2. Taxonomy (NCBI): domain Eukaryota; kingdom Metazoa; phylum Cnidaria; class Anthozoa; order Zoantharia; family Zoanthidae; genus Zoanthus; species Zoanthus sanctaehelenae. The sequence goes on from JAOTRI020105012.1 coordinate 7,190, forward strand.
AGCACCTCTTAAAAATATCAAGTGTTGTGTCTGCCCATAATCTTGAGAGAAAAAAGTTGTTCACTGGTAGATTTGTACAGATGAAATATTATCATGTTTATCAAATTTACTTCAGTCTGTTTTATCTACACAATAATTCTTTTAAAGAAACTGTTGAAATGTCATAAGAATTTTAAAGCTTTGAAGTAAAGTTTTCAAAAAGTACTATGCATGAATAGATAATCTAATTGTTTTAGAGTTTGGATTGATTAATTTTTTTATATTTATAATGACAATTGGCAATGGTTTAGGAGATAAAAATTTTATTTATGGTCTTCGTGAATGGCAGTGATCTGATTTACCTCAGTGCCTTTGTTTTTTTGTGAAAAGAGAAATTGTAAACTAAGTGCCACCAGTTTAAATTTGGAGAAGAGTCTTCACTCTGATAAAATAATATACAATCAGTTTAAACATTTAATAACTCTGATCATTTTCTCATAAAATGCGTTTTGTTGTTAATAGTGAAGTTAGTGACTAGTTTCTTCAGTTCAATCTGAGACGTAGTGAAGTTAAGTTTATATCATAAATATATTTCTGCTTTCTGTGAATGCTCTGATACAACTGATCATCTGCTTGTTCATTAATTATTGAAAGGAAAAAGTAGACACAGTCTATGGTCATCATTATCATCAATCCAGTTTTGATCTGGTTTTATTCCTGTAAATGAGGGTGGCTGGATTTACCCCACTCACCCAGCAATCTTTCACACTCCCGTTCTCCATCTCACTCGATTCATTGCATCCTCCTTCTTCAAACCAACACACCTACTCTCCTCCTCTACCTACGATCTCCATGTCTTCCTTGGTCGTCCTCGCTTTCTCTTTCCCTTTACTTTAGACTCCAATACCTTCCTCAAAACATGGCAATCATCCCTCCATAACACATGCCCTTAACACATCTCACTCCATTCGCCTTTACCATCTAAACTACTGTTTCCTTCAATCCCAACATCTCCATTAGGTGTTCTGTCCTTCTTCTCTCCACCAGTTTCACACCATACATTGCTCTCACCATCCCTCTCTCGGTTTTTCTCAAAATTGCCATCTCATTCTTCCTCAAACACCATGTCTCACTCCCATATATCATCGCTGATCTCACACAGCTCCAGTAAATCATTCCTTTCATCTGCCAGATACATATATATACATAGGGGCATTTCCTTTAAGAAGTTCTTCACCAAAATTAGCTGTCAGTATCGTGACTAAAATAGAGATCAAAGATTATCTTGCATTTTATTTTGCGAGCAAAAATTAATTTTGTAAATTTTATACAATGTTGTGTTTTCGTGGCACAATTTGTGTACCATTGCCTATCGTAATCTTTTTAACAGATGGAGCTGCATATATGTTTGGAAGGTTAAATGGAGATCGCTAGTAAGCCTTAATAGAGTCGAAATTAATTGTAGTTACAGATAAATTAGGCCCCCTATTAATTAACAGCTGTAACTGTTTTTTCAACAACTTGCTAGTTATGTCTGTTCAGATATATACAGTATTGCATATTCAATATGTTGTCTTGAACTCTTAGCTGCTGGACGTTTAGTTTTATTTAGATTAAATTGGTGTGTTTCATAGCTTAACATTGAGAATCTGTGCACCAGTTAATAGGCCACTGTATTCGTTTGAGGAACCTGTTGATGTGGAACTTTTCACTGCATTTTAAATCCATCAAATCCTGAGCTGCATTTATATCACAGAATTGTTGTTTCCTAGCCTTCGTTTGAAACGCGAGGTCTGTAAAGAGAGTAAAATAGTTACTAATGATTGATGTAGGCTTGATTTGTTGGAAAGTTTAAATTATCAGAACTAAAATTATATTTAGATGATGTATGGCTGGAAATATTTAAAGTTTTAATCTATATACGAGAGATAAGGGCGTATTTGGGATAGGGTCTTTCATGCCAAACATCCTGATTTTATAACCGGAAAAAATTTTCATTACAACATTATTTTAGAGCATGATTGATGTGTTTTTATGTTAATTGAAAGAAATATCTGAAATGCAGTAATTAAGTGTTGAGGTTAATTGTAACTTTGGTGAAAGTGACATTAGTCTCTTTGCATTCCACGCACTCAAGCTATGATTGAATACCTGAGTCTTGTGGTGTTATGATTGACATCGGTTTCTTGGTATTGCTCACAATCAAATAATAATTGAATAAATGAAACTGTTGCTGTCCTAACAGAACCAAGGATTATGTTTGTAATCACCGTGTAGGAGTCCACTGGATTGTAAGCGAACGTTGCAATGTTGGGAGGCACAGGTTCTAATTATTCAATTGTCCTGTTGATGTTGATGGTTATGATAATGATGGTGATGGTAATAATGATGGTGTTGGCGATAGCAATTTTTAACAAAGTTCTCTTTCTTTCTGTCCAGGTATCTGTACACTCTGAGTAACATTAAGCCAGGAGTAACCATGCCTGACCAAACATTGGAGATATCCACTCTAAATTTGGAGTCATTTATAGTAAAGCTAATAACCGAGATGAAGTGAATCAATAAGAACGCTTAAAACACAATATGCTTGGCTGAAAATTTAATAATAATATCTTAACGGGTTTGTAAATGTTTATACTTTATTTCCCTAAACAAATTGCTGTAATTAATTCCTGAGAAAGGAAATGAAAATGTTATTCATACTCTCTTTGTCATTCAAAAGCTTGAAACATTGTTTCTCAAACAAGATAGAAAAATAACAAATCCATGTGAAATGGGAGTTGTTATACCGTACTATGGGAACTTACTTTCAATGTTATATGATACTATGAGTACATACTTTCAGTGTTATACAATACTATGGGAACTTACTTTCAGTGTTATATAATACTATGGGAACCTACTTTCAGTGTTATACAATACTATGGGAACTTACTTTTAATGTTATACAATACTATGAGTACATACTTTACAATGTTATACAATACTATGGGAACTTACTTTCAGTGTTATATAATACTATGGGAACTTACTTTCAGTGTTATATAATACTATGGGAACTTACTTTCAGTGTTATACAATACTATGGGAACTTACTTTCAGTGTTATACAATACTATGGGAACTTACTTTCAATGTTATATAATACTATGGGAACTTACTTTCAATGTTATACAATACTATGGAAAGTTACTTTCGATGTAATATAATACTATGGGAACTTACTTTCAATGTTATAATACTATGGAAACCTACTTTCGATGTTATACAATAAAATGGAAACTTACTTTCAGTGTTATACAATACTATGGAAACTTACTTTCGATGTTATACAATACTATGGGAACTTACTTTCAATGGTATATAATACTATGGGTACACACTTTCTTTGAATTTAAGTTGGTTTATTGCACAGTATTTTTTGTCATTAGTAAATCTGGGTAGATCATTCGATTCATTGACACAATGCGTAAGATAAAGGTTTACTTTTTGTGTTTCGACCAATCGTAGAATTAAGTAACTAAATATTTTAACTTTAGTGTTAAGTTAAAATAAATGTTTTATGAAATTATCCTTAACCTACAACTTACATCCTGATGCATGATCTTGATGCTACTGCTATGAAACCCTTCTACAAAAAGTTTGTTAATGATGCTTATGAAGCAACAAAGGTAATATTTCAATTTTTTGAAAAGAAATAGCTATTAAGGTCAGCTAAACAATATTAGAATTAAATAATATAATTCCTGAAATGCTGGCACTCTGTTGGCCCTAAAATTCTGAATTACGTTTGTGTTCCTTAAGTAAGTCCTACATTTATTGTGGTTTCTAGAGTTTTTCTTAAAAATCTTATCTTTTTTTCCGCTTGTAAGTGGTTTAATGTGACTGGCGTCCTTTATTTCTTTATTATTTATTAAAATTACCTTATGGAATCTGCATCAGGCGTTTATCGGTAAACTAATTTTAAAGTTGATCCTTCAATTTTAGCCATTCGACGGACCTGACGTAATGTTATTCAATGGCTTCAGATGACTATTATTCAATCCATGTGATACATTTTGTAGACTAATTTTTATTAGTTTGTTTTTACCTTCATTGGTTATTCCCTTTTGTTCAAAGAAGAAGTCTCTTAATTTCTCATAAGTGAAATATTTTAATGCTTGTCAGATTGGAATGGGGTGCAATTTTAAACCGTGCCACGGAAAAAGTGTGAATATGATGCATCTGATAAGAAACCAGATTTGGGTGCCGCCAGGGTCGTAAGCGATCGCAGCGCTTTTCAAAGGATTAGTGGTTCGCCTAAGCTTGGATCGAACTGGCACCAGAAGGAAAAGAAGAAGAAGATACAATTTTCTGTAGCACTATTTTTGAATTTTTTGTGCTGAAACTGAATTTCAAGATTGTCCTGATTCTGCGGACCAATTTATTTACAGGGCAATACTTACTGTGGTTTTCGGAACACTTTCTAATTGTTTTAGTTTCAGTTTTCCTTTGTATTCAATTGGTTTGAGTTCAAGTAAATACATTAATGGGGTACTCCATGTTTACTGATGAGATACTGGTGATGCATTTTCATTTTAGATTAGTGGAGTTGCCCATTTTCTTCCTGATGCCCTGATTGATGCTGCTTTGTTTGATCCTTGTGGGTACTCAGTCAATGGAATACAAGATGTAAGTTTATTAGATGTACAGTAAACATTTCTTGTTTCTTAAATATAAACATAAATATAGAAGTAACGTTATCAGGATTCATTATATAAAATTGTTAAAAAGATACACTGATAAAAATATTTAAAATACTAGCTTTCGGAAACCAGGACTGTTGCCTCCGTCAGGTAAAATGAGTAAAACTGACAATGTAACGGAAGATAAGTAATATAATTAGCATAACAATGGATAAAAATGACAAATAAATGGGAGATAAATTGTAATCTTAGCATAAAAGTGTAGGTGAATACTAATAGAACGATAAAGTATATATAATATGGGAAGGTGTAAAATTAGTGTTTGTTTAAAAGAATGTTGCATTGTTCCGGGAGAGTAAAAGAATCAGTGTTGTCCGCATGATTAGTTATATTCTGTGTGCCAGCTTTCTAAAATTCTTCTAGTTCTATTAGTTGCTTTATCAATAATTTTAGCAATTTTAAAATCAATTTTTGTGGTCATAGGTACAGGCGTGCTCCGCAACATTTGATCCCTTGTTGCAAAATTTAACATTCCGAATACGTTCTTTTTTGCGAGTTTCGAAAGATTAGGGTTAGGCTTATAGGATTTGATATACAGCGTCATATTGGTGATCAAAACTGGGCCGTAATTTAGCAACATTTAAAAAGAGAATAGTAATGTAGTTAGGGGTTCGTTAGAAACTTGAGTATTGCAGTGTTTTAAAATTCTTGTGAGAGGTTCGGTTGTTTCTTTAATATAAGGGAGGATGGGGAATTTGTTTTGATTTGTCGGTTCGGCCCATTTAAAAAACATGCCGACTAGTTTTTCGGGTGTAGGATTTGGATGAGAATGAAAATTTGAAGCAAGTTTCTTTTTGATAATCTCTGGAGTTATTTTGATCAGGTAACCATTAGAATGGACAGTGGAGGAAATTCGATGAATTTCATGGGCTATTCCAGTTTTTGAGTTTGGTAGATTTAAAGCTCGATGAAAGAGTGTGTTGGCTGCACTGATTTTCTGTTTTATATCATGATGTGAGTTAAAATCCAAATATCTATTTGTGTGAGTTGGTTTCCTGAAAACGAAAACGCTGATGTCTAAATTTCCACAACGTCAGATGAGAGTGTCCAAAAAAACGAAGTTTATTATTGGACTCATTCTTAATTGTAAAAGAAATATGTGGGTCATTGAAGTTCAACGAGTCATGAAAAGTGGCAACTTTAATGATACAAAATGGGAGTCTATTCAATAGCCATTTCTTCTCATTTCTTCCATGCATATGTTTTTACTATTGGACTAACAGGGTTGCAGTACTAAAACTGTAGTACCGAAGTTTTAACTAGTGTCTTAAAAACCTTTCTATCTCGTTTTAAATTATATATTTTAAATCAAATTTTTGGTACCCCACATCATTTAAATTTCAGAATTGTTAGTTTTTGAAATCTTTTATTTTGCTAATTATCTTATTTCTTGTTTTTCCGTTTATGTGTTTTTTTCTTGTTTTATTGCTCTTTTTTTATCTAGTTACATTGCTGAGAAAGTTGTGATTATTTTCCTTATAATATAGATATTAGATAGAAATCACTCCTTATAATATAGATATTAGATAGAAATCACTCCGACGAAGGACTTCAGTCTTAACCGTCTTCCCCAAAAAATCATTTCCACTACGGTGTACAATTTATTCATTTTTAAAAACAACTGTTTCTGTACAGACACCGACACAGCTTTCCATTTATAAATTATTCCTACTATTATTATAACTGTTATTATTACTATATATATATATATATATATATCGTAGAGAATAACTCAAATAAACTACACGTTCATCCCTACAAGCCTGTTTCGTGGT
>JAOTRI020105023.1:0-13687 GCA_028564885.2 Zoanthus sanctaehelenae
ATCCAACCAAATCAGCTGAAACTCTATCAGAGATTAAAAGAAGGCTTCAACAACACACTGAGTAAGTTTCAAAGAATATTATTTTGGAAAAATTTAAAGGTAGAAATTGGTGAACATTTATATTGAGTAACATATAATATATATACATACATATATGCTATGGTAAGTCGCCTCGAAACGTTAGCTTGGGCCTCCTGTGATTAAGGTGTAAGGTAATGTAACAATGGATTTTGTGTTAGACAATCACAGCACGAAACATTTTCATGCATGAGCAAACAGCAGCTTATGTATTTTATCAGAGACATTTTATCTGACATGTGTCAGAACTAATGAACTGAAATTTTTTGTATACAAAACAAATTGTTAAAAGAAAATTATTTATGTAGGAACGGTTTTCACAAGCAAACTGCTCGCTGACAGTGGTTTATATATTTTATCAAAGACATGAATTAAAAATTTTAATATACAAAACGAATTGTTACAAGAAAATTATTTATGTTAGAACGGTTTTCACATGTTAACTGCGTGCTAAGACATATCAGTTTCAGCGTTTTATATTAATAAACAAACAGTGGTTACGAACTTTGAAAAATATACATAGTTTGAAATTATCTTTTACTCAACGTTTTGTTACAAGTGGGTCACTTTGAAATCATGGCAAGAGGGTAATCTAACTGTAAACTAATAAAAACATTGTTAATCAAGAATTTAAAGCTTTCTTTAACTGAATGAATATACGTCAGCAGCGAAAAGCCTAGATAGCACCTCCACTTCCTCTTCCCAGTTCCCTATATGATTTTCGATCTCCCAGCAAAGGAGGAGACTGTTTTGCAGCCTATGAAAAGTCGTTAATTTTGTATTTTATTTCAAATTTGTTTTTTAAATAAATGTTCATCACTGCTGTTTGTGTTCTATTTCTTATAAAACTGATATGGCCAAAGACAAAAGAAAAAAGTATTTATGACAGTTCTGTTTTGCATGTGCTTTTGTCATGCTCATTGGCAATTAGTGATAGCTATTACTAGTTATAAAATAATGTGAATCGGGAAACAAGTGTGTTTAATAGTGCTATGAAGCACAAAAGTTTCATAATCAAACTGATGGCAGTAAATCTAAAATGAAAATGAAAAGTGCCCTTCTCTTTGTGAATAATATGGTAAAATTTCTGTATTGGGGCCTACCAGTTTTTAATCATAGAAACTAAACCTTACCCAGACCCTGACTTTACTATAGACGTTACACACTATGAAACTGTATGCATAAATACACGTAAGAACAGCCCCAATATGTTTATTATACCAATAATAGTTTTAATACACAATAAAACATGTTCTCTACAATTTTATCTAGTGAAAACCCTTAACTGTGTTTTGTGCTTTCACTGCCTTTCTCTAGAAAACATTTAGTAAGGTTCTGACAGTACACTATGAAGGAATGAAAAACATTTTTTCTTTCTTAATTATTACACCTTTTTGCATTAATTATATAAAGTTGTTAAATGTATGCAGACTAGTGCTACTAGTATTGAAAAGAACAACTTACATTAATTTGCATAAATTGTTTTGTAATTTTATAGTTTGAGGGCAACAAGTGCCAATACTGGTAGTTCTATATATTTTCTTTTATTATTCTTTAAGGACAAAAAGATTTGAAGATTCAAAATATTGTTTTTTGTTGATCAACTTTTTTTTATTGAAAGAATGGTTTAACATTTGGATATAAACTATTATAAGGTAGAAAATATTTGTAAAGTAAATGTTATTAGAAGTAAAAAATGTTATTAACAACACTATATTCAGTAAGTGTTGAACTGCAACTTTAATGATCTTCTATTTATGGGAATGGAATGTGATTTTTTATGATATCAAACTTTTTATGAAACATTTGTTCATATTTCAAATACAAGTTAATCTGACTTCTAAAAAGAACAATTCTTGCAATGTTTTGATTAGCTTAATCAGTAATGAGCAAATCTGCCAAATTAAATTTGGAGAAATCCTCTACAATGTTGCATTGGAGTTGTGCTAACAATCATCTTAAAGGGTACTTCAATGCCTTCTTTTCTATTCGAAAGTTTTTTTTTCAAAAAACAGCAGACATTAAGACACCTTTGCTAAAAGGGGTCACGTGTTATGAATGACATACTGACAAAAGATGAAAAAGAGCACACTAACAGTTTTATCAAATTCACATTGCTAATAGTCAGATTTTTTCAACTTTAGGCCTTCATAACTCTTTACAATGAGCTCAGGAACCTAGGCAAATGGGGAAAACCATAAATAATTATTTAACTGTTCATGTTTTGTGTGAATTATTGCTGTTTAGAAAATACATCAGTAAATTATGGTAGACATGGCAATATGGTGTTATGTTACTTTTTATATCAAACTTGTATCTTCCACATTTTATTTTTCAACAAAATACAGTTTTCAAACTGTCGTATGCTGACACACCAGACTTTAATTTACGTTTCAAATTTCTATGTAACTGTAAGCTGTATAATATTACTTTTCAATTGTATTAAATTCCATATTTTAAAATGCTTATGTCTTAAATTTTCCTATTTTTGAAAATTTTATGAATTTATTTTGGTTGTTATGACATTAAAATTGAAAAATTCATTTGATCATGCTTTATGAGATTACTTTGTGATACTTAAGGAACAAACCATGATACCATGATGAAGCTATAAAGCATGTTAAACCAGTTTTCTTTGAATGACTAACCAGAGGAATTTTGTGAATATCTTGTTCCTCCTTTATCCAACATTGCTTTATTTTTTGATATTTCAAGTATTTTTTTATTGTCTTTAAAGAAAAAAGTTTGAATTTGATTTATTAACATAATCTTAAATTTAAGAAACAAAAATACATCACTGTGAAGGTTAATGCATCGATGACTATGTAGCAAAGTTTGGATTGGAAGGGGAAGAGGCTCAGTCAGAGTTTGGACTGGAGGGGGGAGGGGTTCAATCAAAAATGTCAAATGACGAAGCTTTATATAACAATGTTCTTTTAAATTTTGGGTACTTTTCGGAAATTTTTTGGGGACCAATTACTTTAACCCCAACTCTACAGTCCCTGGACCTGATTGCTTACTTTCCCATTTTTGATAATTTAGTAACAAGTTATTTCTTCACTCTTTAGCCAAGTTATCCAGCACAACTTGAAGCATCAAGTGCTTATGAACAGAACTCAAGTATTCCAGTCTACCAACCACAACTGTGCCCTGTCACACCAACTTATCCTCCTCAAGCCAGTCCAATAGCCGCCAGCTATCCACCTCATTCGACTGTGTTTGGGTACCCTCCTCACCCTACATTTGCCACAGCAGCTTATCCAGTGTCACAAGGCAATCAAGCAAAACCTGTTTATCCACCATCTTCAAGTCCAGTGGCCCCTCCTCAACCAATACAAAGTTACAAGTATCAAAATGATGCACCTCAAAAGAGCTGTGCTGATGTGAATACTGTCCAAATTGAATCTAGAAGAGGTGAGCCTTCTTATCCGCCTGTCACTTCTCCAAAGGTTGCCCAGACACCACCAATTGTCCACTATGTACCAGTTTATGCCATACAAAGTCCATCAGGTGAACAAAAGTATGTTGCTGGGCCACCAATCAATAGCCCACCTGCTGATCCCTCAAAAGTAATTCCTCCTCCGCTGTCAATTCTGGAGAAGTTTCCTAGTGCACCCTCCATTCCACAGGCCGTTCAACAAAATGCTATTGCATATCCATCCAGCTATCGGGTAAGGGTAGCATCTGACCCAGGACCTGTAGCTTCCATTCCAGCACAACGGTTTCCACAGTTCCGACAGACAGCATCACAGCCATTACAAGTGGCTCAACCACAGCGATACCCAGGTATGCAGCTGCAAAAACAGTCGTTCCCACCAGCATCACATGTATACCCACTTCAACTTGCACAGCCTCCACGACCAGTACAACAGTTGCAGCAACAACTCCATCCTTCAAAACAGCCCTTACATTATGCTTCTCCTGAAACAGACAAATATCAAAGCAAGGTTTACAGGGTACCTGAAGTGTGCGAAACTGCAAGGGTTGTGGAATCTGAGCAAAATGGACCCTTTCAGCACATAGAAAATCACAAAAAAATAAATCAAAGATCCCTAAAGAACTTTGCTCTCGAGGTAGTTGTTCCACCAAACAAAAGTTATGAAGATATCCCACCTTCACCTGACAGTCTTTGCAGTAATCCTAGTCCATCGAGGAAAGTTCAAGTGAAAATGGAGCATTCAGACAATGCAGATAGTCATCTAAATGGCACAAGCTGTGTCATCACTCCACCAGGTTCTCCTGATGATGATGAGAGTGATAGTGAGGGAGAAACTTATACTGTTGTTATGAGAGATCAGGGAATGCAAACTATACCAGTAAAGGGTGATGGCACCAAACGAGTTGAAAAGACAATGAATACAAGGCAAATCTACTTTAACAACGACTGTGTTAGAAAACATGACTTTGAACAAAATATGAAGGTAAAGAAGAATGAGGCAGAAAACGTATTTGTTGAGAATAGCAACCTTCCTACAATGGCTGTAATAGTACCCAGACCTCCAGATCATGAAACACAGCCAAAAGAAGAAGAAAGGGGAGTGGAGCGATATCACTGTTCATTTTGCAACAAGGGTTTCCAATGGCATTCACATCTTAAGTCCCACGAACGTACACACACTGGGGAAAAACCATTCAAGTGTACAGAATGTGGACGACGTTTTACACGAGCTGATGGTTTGCAGTGTCACATGTTAGTCCACAATAAAAAAAAGCCATTCAAGTGTCAGTATTGCAACAAAAGTTTTGGTGAGTCGTCACAGCTGGAAAAGCACACTTATCTTCATACTGGTATTAAACCTTTTAAGTGCGAGTATTGTGGACGAGCTTTTAGTGATTCACAGTCCATTGAAAAACACCTTCTTGTGCACACAGGATCAAAACCATACAAATGTCAGTACTGTGTACGATCATTTAATGACTCTCAAATGCTTGTTAAGCACATTCGCAGTCACACTGGCGAGAAACCATTCAAATGCCATAACTGTACTATGGCTTTCAGTAAGCAGAGTGCACTTATAATTCATAACAGAGTACATACTGGTGAGAAACCATATCAGTGCCCGCATTGCCAAAAGTCTTTCTCAATATCTGGCAATCTACAACGACACATTCTCATTCACACCGGTGAACGACCTTACAGATGTTCAAAGTGTCCAAAAGCTTTTAACAACCCTAGCCATTTATCACGACATATAAGCAAACTGCATGCCCCTCGCAGTGATGATGTTCTTGTGAGCCAGACTCAGGGGGGTGTAAATTCATCGGAAGTATATGCAAAGTAAACAGTAAAAGAGTGATAAAAGAGTGATTGATTAAACTCGTAATAGGACACAATAAATATTTCTATAAAGAAAATGTTATTATGATAGTCTTATAGTTGGTCTTAGGCTGTAGTATGTAAATCAGTATTGTAGCTTGCTATGCATAAAGATGTCAGTTTGAAGCTATGTACAATAGTACAATTTCTGATGTTTTTGACATTATAAAAAATTTTGGAATCCTAGATGTTAAATAAAAAAACTGTGTTTGACATTTCAGCTTTTCAGAGCAAAATATTTGAAACATATTTCTTCTGGAGTTTTTGTAAGGTCTTCGTTACTTCTCTTATTAGTGTGTTTCTGCACAATATTTGTTAAGACAAATTAGTTCATTAGTGTTATTTATTTAGATATCTGTTGTTCTGATGAAGATCAGAAGTGAAGAATGAAAAGTTTCATTTATTTTCTGACAGAGCTGAAATCAGAGTTGCACTATATGTTTGTAAATGTATAGATTTCGCACTTTGAGACACCCGGTGTTGTTTTTGTGTTTTACCTTGCAATGCAAGATCACTAGTTAGTGGCATGTTTCACTGTGGTATTGTTTTATACAGTAACCGTTACTATCTGGTAATAGACAGTAACTTTAATTTGCTTTGTATTGCGATATGTTTGTTGTTGAATGAAATTAAAATTAATATATTATAAACTTTTATAGCAATAAACCTGGACAATCGTTTGGCCAGTAAACTTTTGAAGACAAATAGCTGTTTTAAAGATCATACTTTCAATTCCAAGCGACATAGTGCTATTTATGCAGGAATATATGTATTTTTTCTCGTTTGGCAGAAAACTTTAGACAAGATGCACATATTTTGTTAGTCCTACATATTTTAGGTTAGAAGACTTAAGTGTTATTTTATTTTTGATAAATGTGATGAATAAGCCGTTTGAAATAAATTTCAAATACTGTATAGTATGTTAACCATTTCGCTTGCAATAAAAAATTTAAATTTATAAATATGTTTTTTCCAGTCTTGTTATAAAATAAAGGAGACGTGCATTCTCCAGCGAGAGGTGTATCCCATTCATCCCATTCAAATATTTCGAAAGTTGAATGCTATAGAATTGGAACATAGTGTGATTTTCGGATGTCACTAGCAAAGACATGCAATACATATGATCAGCGGTTCATGTTCATACTGTAGGCACGTTTACCAACGACGACGAGAACGTGAAACCGACGACGGCTCCGAAAAATCACCTTTCTGGTTACCTCTGCTAAGGAGGTGATGTTTTTTCCGGGCCCGGGGTTTGTTTGTTTCTAAGTTAGTTAGCAACAATTCATAAAGTGCTTGACGTATTTTGATGAAATTTTCAGATGTTAGAAATGGTATATGGAAGAGCTGAATAAATTTTGGGGGTGATCGGAAGAAACCCTGGATTCTGGATCACTTCGAATTTTTGGCTCATCCTCGGTGTAAGAACCTGTGAAGTTTTTTCTTTCTTTTGTCACTATTATGGTTTTTCTATCCATTGTTTTGATTTCATTGTCTTATTTGTTTACGTCACTCGTGAACTTCACAGGTTCTCAGTTCAGGTAAACCCGAATTTTTCGTTAACATTGCGATCACAATATGCTTGGAGGAGGTTCTGCGCTCTCTGAGTGCTTTTTTAGTTTAATCATTATTTCTTTTGCAGATCAGCACGGTTTAATTTTATTGCATTTTACTTTGTCATTAGTAAAACGATTCGATGTTACTCCATAAACCTAAACAAATACTGAGAAACATTTTGCTGTTACGTCCACGTAGTCTTGACAACTCCAAAAAAGGTGTTTCGTGTTTTAATTTTAGTGATGGCTTCGTGCACGTGCTCTGTTCGGTGGACTTACTATGTTGATAGGGACCTTAAGCAACGAGGACGTGAACGTTAACCACGACGGCTCCGAAAAACCACCTTTCTGGTTTACTCTTTATTTCTCTGTGCGGGTCATTTGTAGTTTTGTTACTTTGCTTTAAACTTTGTGAATAGAAAAACGATTAAATATTTCTTCGTAAAGCTAAACAAATACAGAGAAGATTTTTGCTGTTGTGTCCACGTTGTTTCGACAACTCCAAAACAGGTATTTTCACGTTGTAATTTTAGTGACAACTCCGTGCACGTGCTCCGCCCGCTGCAGTCCAACGTGCAGTTATTGCATTTTTTATTGTTCTCTATCGTCGGCGTGGCCGTCCTCGTGCTCTGTTCGGTGTATTTACTATGTTAATTTGCCGTCCACGTGCTCTGTTCGTTGTATTTGCTATGTTAATTTGAGGTCGTCGTCGGCGTAGCTGTCCTCGTTACTAAAGGTCCTTTGTATCGATCAAAGATCTCTCTAGCATTTCGGTGCTCACGATACATGCCATATTTCCTGATACTCTAAAAGCACGGGTGAAAACTCCTTATATCAAAAAAGTGTAAAATGCTAATTAAAATGTGTATTTCTCAGATACATTAAGTGCTGATAATAAAACAGTATTGTCACTATAACAATATAGTGTACTCACAGCACTCCCTATTAGAAATAGAACAGTATTGTCACTATAACAAAACAGTGTAGTCGCAGCACTCACTTTCTATTAGAAATTACTAGTATAATTTATATATTGTACTCGCTAAATCCTTTCGAGCCTAGTGGCCCATGGAGCTGGCGCTTATCTCCGGTTTCTATAGTGTTTTAAAAGCAGATGATAGTCTTTGACCCCCCCTGGACGGGACACAAATCCATCGCAGGTTCAGTCCCAGCAGACGCTGGTAGTCATTTACCTACACTGGGAGAATGGAAAGCCGAGTTGGTTTATAACTTACGTTTTGGACTAGTCAACTAGTTCTTTGTTGGAGTGAATGTGGTGTCACTCTAAGCAAGACTACATTCAGAAATGTCAGTTATAAAATATTTTCACGATGTAAAAGTATTTCAGAAGCTTGTAGTTTTGAAATGTTATCTAAATTTTAGTTAACACTTCAAAATTTCGTTAGCTAAATTAGGTTAACTAAATTTTAACGGTAAAAAGCATAAACCACCATAACTTATCTCCAAGGATTAGCAAGAACCTATACGCATGCGCACAACCGTCTCCAGAGTTTGCGTTTCTTTTGACCAGCGCCAAGAAACGAGTTAATAATAATAATGATTAATATCTATAATGCGCATTTTTACATCTGAATATGATCAAATGTTTTTGAAAATACGACGCCACCCCATAGGTTTTAACTTTGATGTTGTTTGCGACCTATGGATATGTTCTTTCAGCCTTTTTATTAGTTGTAACTTTTTTTTTCTATTTTGCCCGCAAAAGATGTTAAACCATTTTACAGTTCCTGAAAGGTAACCAAGCTTCTACATGAAAGTGAGGATTAGGGTGACCTGACACAGTTAGAGAAGTTGAAATAATTATCATAAGAAAGACTTTCACATCTCTAACTATGTCAGGTCACCCTAAGCCTCAGTTTCATATGGAAGCTTGGTTACCTTTCAGGAACTGTAAAATGGCCTGTAAACAAACCAGTAAATGCCGTTAGGTTTTCAAATGGAATATCCCAGAGCTCCGTTACTTGGCGCTGGCCAAGGGGATTGTGGGTTCTGGAAACAAGATTGGGGTTCCAGTTGTTGGAAATTTCAACATCTTGAAAATATTCAGATAATCACTTTAAAATGTTTAAAAAGAAGTTTAAGAAAGCTGCGTTTGACAAGAACTTTAGCATCATGCTTATATTCTAATGCTGAAGAATACTGCAGGCCATCAATCAACGCCCCACAGATTTCAACGGTCGTATGAATATTCGAATTTAGTAGGGCACCGCACCACCACCGCACGGGAATTCATCCCTATTCTGTTTGGTAACTAAAACGCACAATGGTTACACAGTTTTTTTATAAGAACAAGGCCGATCGAAATATAGTTCCTAAAATTTGTTCTTGTTGTTAGTCAACTTTGGTTATATATATTCTTTCTGAAAATGAGATTAATAAAGCTCATAAATTGGCCCTATCACGGTTTCACCGGTATCTTGGCAAGTAGGCAAAGTGTCTCAAATAGGAGTTTGTATGGAAGTTCGGCATCAAATATCTTTAATAACACTTTAGTTTTAAAAAAATTATGAATTGAAAATTTTAATGTTTGGAGAGAGGAACTGAATGCCAAAATTTTTTGGCAAATCGCATAAGAACGCGCCTTGTTACAATTTGAATTTTTCCAGACGTTTGTTTCGGTTTTCAATCGTTCTGCCGGTGAAACACAACTGACAACAAAGAAATGTATGGAAAAATACAAAATGTGAGTGGAGCGTTTGTATACAGCTATATGCCACAAATTTTGCCAATCAGTTCTTCTCTCCACATATTAAAATTTTCGATTTATATTTTTTTAAAACTAAAGTGTTATTAAAGATATATGATGCCGAACTTCCATAACAACCTCTTATTTTGAGCCACTTTGCCTACTCTCCAAGATGGCGGCGAAAACTGTGATAAGGCCTATTAACTTAGCAACACAACTGCCAAAATACAAGAAGCCTCATGGTGTTTTGCACTGCCTTGAGCTGCTATAAATAAGAACAGAATTAAGAATAATGTGAGACTGAAATATACTGAAAAATAAAAGACAATGGGCATCAGAAAGCGCGTAACCATAGTACATGTGAACTATAACTATAAACGGCGTTGAGAGGGCGTGGTTGGCGTAGATGGTACGATGCTGCCTTCCGACCACAGGGTCCCCGAGTTGAATATATATTTGAGTTTTTCTACCTAAGCTGACTCAGCTTTCCAACCTTTGGTAGTTTGCTGGGAGAAATATATTGTAGAAACACAAGGGAATCTGAGCGTAAGAATTGATGAACACCAAAACAAAAAACTATCTGAACCAGCAAAGCATTTAAAGCATTTCCCGTATCACTCTTTCACATGACGTGTTCTAACACTACATCAATGGAAAAAACAAAAGATTGAGTAAGCCCTGTTCATCGCAGCATATAATCCTTCATTGAACAAGAAAATACAAGCACACCCATATTTCTCTTCCCAAAGGGGGTAACTTTAGACTATTTTTATCTTAAACTTTCAGCGGCAAAAGAACCCTGAAGATGACAATACTTTGTCGAAAACCTTTGGTGTTTTAACCTATTTTAAACTTTTAAAGCGTTAATATATTTTTTAATAACTCTTAACTTTTATAGCGAACTATGTCAAAAAATTAAATATTTTCACACAAAACTGTGTTTCTCCTTGCAATTATTGGAACTAAACAAAAGTGCTGTTGTATATTCCATGAACCAATAAAGATAAAGAAAATGTTATTTTAAAATACTAGGACTTTAATTCTGTATATTTTAAAAGAAATTTGTTTTCTTGAAAGCATATCAGATATTACTTCATCAGAACTTAAAAAAGATATAAAGTAGGTGAACAATATCAGAAAAAGCTACTGTACAACCCAGTTTTACTTTGCTCAGTGAGATGTCATGTTTGTAGAAAGGGATACAAATCCCACTTATTGGTCCATTTTTTGAATTCTACGTTTAGTGTTCAAATCCAAACTCCATTTTTGAGTTTTGGCGCTTTTATCCACAGCCAGTGACTAAATATTCCAGTCCCAATGACATGAAACGTGTCCCTCCCAATATCATTTTACCCCTTCAGGTCCCACAAAGTCATTAAAGCATTAACAGGTCCCCCAGAGGGACTGCAGAAGAAGCAAATTAAAGTTTTACATCATGGAATTGGAAGCATTAGGTTTTGTTCTGCAACATATTTTATTAATAAGTTTTCAAATTATTTTCTTTTTTATCATCACCAAAAAAAACTTGGAGGATAGCAGGCACATAGCATCATATACGCCTTACGCACGTACATACTTGAAGTTACCAGAAGATTTTAAACTTTTTAGCATTTGTTTCTATTTCTAATATTTCACTTGTACGCAACCAAAATTTTGCGGTGAAAATACTCCTTTGATTAAATTCTTAAAACTTAAACCAAAGCTATAGCTTGTTTTGATGCTGCTGTATGAGCACGTGCTTGAGGATCTACAACCAAAACAATGTTTTCTTTGTCCCATGTTTGCTCAAAAAAGGGCAAGACTCTTTGTTCTTAGTTTGTATTCACACAACTATTTTGAACAAGAAGTAAAGAACGACCTAGTTTTCGCTCAGTTTACTTTGGTTTCTTCATATGTACTTAACCCTTTAGTCCCAATCAGTTATCAACACTCAACTTCTCCTTACATAACAAATACATAATAAGACATTTGGTAATGAGAAAATGAAAATTGATCAAATAAAGCAAACTATTGAAGATTAAAAATGAAATTCTCTTGAACTTGTTCAATGAAAAGTATGGGCTCAAGTTGGGAGAACTTATTAATTCAACTGGGACTTAAAGGGTTAAGTTCGTACTCGAAAACATGACCATTCTACGCAGGAAGTGGAGAGGGAAATAATATAGGGTGGCTGGGGCTATTGAAATGAGGTGCAGGCTGCAGACCCTGCTGACCCTTCTTGGGTTCAATACCTATAGGTCTTGGATAGAAAATCATATAATTATGTATAATAAATTCCTTCCAACCCTATCCTAGATGGATATTAAATAAGACTGTGAAATGAACATGATGACAATGAGTATATTAATTGAAGACAAATGGTTGAAATCAATTGTTTTATTAAAAACTCTGTACAGCCTGTAAATGAAATCATCAAGCAAGTGCATATTGCTTAAGATAGAATAATCTAGAAATGTCTAGCAAATTTCCTTTACTTGCTTTTACACAATTTTGTCAAAATATAATTTGCCATTAGGCACGGTGTTTTGTTTATGAGGAAAATTTGGTGTTTTTAGTTTCAGTTGTTTGGAAACAGCTTGGTCAACAGTAATTTCGGTCACAAAATGTAAGATCAAGTTGATTTGAATTTCATTTTCAAATACTGTTCTGCTCAAAGACTGGTGTTCCGTTCAATTCCAACGGGAAGATTGACACCATTTCTATTGAGCAATGTAACAGTAAATGACATTTTTAAAATCTACAAATTCTATGTAAGAAAGCTTGGTAATATTTTACAATCCCAAAATATGGTATCGTATACATCCATATATATAAGATTGAAAAATCAATTTTGCTATTAAAAATTTTTGGGTGTTTTCAAAATTAATTATTTTAAACAATAAGTAACAACATCAAATTTGTAGCATTTCAACTTTAAAATTAATTGTTCACTTCAGAAACCAAATTAATTTCTGCAATAATTAAGGCAAGACTGCCTCTGAAGTTATACAACACTAATTCCTTTAATATAAGTTTATCAGTCACTAAAAAGCTGATCAATACTTTTCTTAACGGCTGTACAGCTTGTTTAATAACTCAGAATATCTTGAGGACATAGTTGTCAATAAAAGTAAAACAAAAAAATAATTAACTTAAGCTTTGGCTGAAAGTAAAAAAACTTTACATATAATTTTGTCTGAGATTTTCAGGACCACACTAAAAATTGCTTTTTGTGAGTGGGCTTAATTAAGTTTTTCTACTGATCTCATGTATGAGGAGATTTTAGCCTGAGTGCAGGTAGTGGCATGAAAATGAGATCACCTCCACCACCATGGATTTCTAAACATACAAAGAAACAAGTCTGGGGAGAGAGAATGAGGAGATGGGGGTTATCAACTTTCAGGCGGACAGTCTCTCTCTCTTCATTACGTCTCTCTCCCTAAGCTTGTTGACAAGGCTTGTAATCCATGATTGCTGTGTGGATTCTATGGGAGAAACATGCCACTGCCTGCAAAGTGCCTTGGGGACCAGTGTGAATTCACCTCACCATGAATTGATCCCAGTCTCACATTTTACAGTTAAGCCACCCTCTATTAAATTTGGTCTTTTTAAGCCCAGTTTCCATATAATTGCTCAGGTCGCTACCATCGCTACTATCATTGAAAAACGTGTTTTGACACAAATATATTTTTTGAGCAATGCTTGCGGTATGGTGTTTCCATATCTCGCTGCTGTCGCTCAACTTCTTTAACTTGGTTGGAGACCGAATAACAACAACTTTCACCTATTTTGGTCCAGCAGTTTAATTTAACATACTTGTCTTTATAATTTTTGCTGTATTTGTTATAAAGACAGTCGTATTTTTGAACCTCTTCCATAAAGAAAACAACATTTACTTTTCCAAGGGATGCCACGTGCGAGGAATGACTAGCCTGCGTCACAGCCAGTCTAAACCTAACCTGAGTATCAGGCCCTCAGGGGAAGGGGGAGGGGAGAAAGAAGGAAAGAAGAGGGAAAGGAGAAGTGGGCCTGACACAAACCCATTGATTG
>JAOTRI020105034.1:0-13686 GCA_028564885.2 Zoanthus sanctaehelenae
AGAAGGTCATACAAAGATTCAAATCTCGGCAAAGTGCCGGGGATCGAACTTGGGACCATGTGGTTGGAAAGCAGAGACCTTACCAACTGCGCCAACCATGTCCGCCCTAATCCGAATCCTAAGTTATTATTATAAGTTATTATTTTTGTCTCAACCTGGGAGTCAGGTTGGCATAGTGGTCATCAGACGTGCCTCCCACCACTACGACACCGGTTCGATTCCTGGGCTCGGCATCTGACTTCGAGCGTTTTTCTCTGGGTACTCCGGTTTTAATCCCTCTGCAAAATCGACTTTCACAAGATCTGAGCCGTAGAGCAATTAAACATTAGCCTCTGCCTAGGAAGAATGGGCAACCACTTCCGTCGCAATTGACGTTAAACAACGTATTTATTCATTTATTTATTTATTTTACTAATAAAAGTAATAAATGGCGATCTTGATGAGTTACTCCCAAGAAGGGTGATATTCAAGTTTAAAGAACTATAAATGTTTGAGGTTTCAGAAATGTGTTTTATGTTCATTGCTCGGTCCCTGTCCTTATAAATAAATAAAGACTATGTTAACTCTTGACTAACAACGAAGTTATACTTGAGCCCGCAATCTAAAATGATCATCACGATATGACGTTACAACGGTAAAATGTTACGTTCCATTCTTTTTGACAATTACTGAAAATTATTCGCTCACTGGAACAAATATTATATAAGAACAACGTTTCGGCCGTCTCGCACGGCCTTCTTCAGGTTTCTGCCGGGGCAGCTTGGACCACGCAAGTGTCACGTGATAGCTGATCCAGCAAGTCCTGTAAAACCCGGTCCCGTGCGTGCGATTACACAAACTGCAGACCACCTTTCTTCTTGAGCGAAGGGCCCACAACTCCTTCCCACAAAGCCTCCTTGATACCCCCTCTTAACCAATTTTCTTCTTTGTCCAGAACTTACACATCACCTAGATTGAACGAATAGCCTGAGCATCTTAAATGATTGAAAACCGCTGAATTCTGTGCTTCGAATGTACTTGGGCTTTTGTGTTGCCGCATTTTCATCCCAAATGCTTGTTGCGTTTCCACAACGTTCAGTACGTTTCACTTCAGTTAGCTTGCACACGGCCAATTATTGTTTACTACAAGTGGATGAATCAACACACTCATTGTCTCATTCCTTTGGACAAACTGTAAACACTTTAAATAGGTGATTTTCAAGCATATATAGCTTCATGGCAATGAAATGTCTCTACGTTATGGTTTCATAACATTTAAAGTGATAAGAACAGAATTTCACTGTGACGTCAGAACCAATTGTTCTGACTACGCGTTCAATACAGATTATTTCCTGAAAAGCGCGACATACGGGATTTTATTCACGAAAACGAACGAGCGAGGTACGAGCGAGCGAGTTTATGATACAAACAACGTCGAATAAATCCCGTTCAAAGTGCTATATTTTGTTTATTGTATATATAACGAGACTTTCACAGAATAATCTCAAAAAAATTTTAATTAAAAATTTCAAAAATACACTGTTTTAATTGCCCAAAGGGCCAAGAGCCAAGAAAGCCAGTCAAGTGCTACTAACGCTTTTTTTTCTGATTGGCTGAAAATTTCACCTTTGATCTTGATTGGTTATATTTTGACGTGTGAGAAGTGCTATACGCGATGTTGATTGGACGTATGTGATTTTTCTTATGTGAAAATACAGCGTATAGATTTCTATGACCTTTATTCGATGAAAGTCTCGTTATATATATAATAAAATGCACTATGGCACCTTGTATAAGGTCTTACAATGGCAGATCACTTTAAAATCAATATTTTTCAAATCTCAAAATTATGTTGCACTTAAACGTATCAAAAACATACCTTTGGAGTGTATTTTTAATTTAAGCATAAAGTACTCACCAAGAAGGGCGATAACCTTGCCAATGTTATGATTCTTAGTGTGAGTATACAGATTTTTCGGCGTAGTTCTCAGCTTCTTGTAAGGTCTAAAGAAACAACAATATTTAGCTCTCGACCTTGCTCAAACTTGGATTGAGGACTTCAAATGCTTTGACCCCTCAAGGTACAGCCTTGTAATTCAGCGTTAAACTTCGTCAGAATGCGAAAAGCAAATCACTGTATTAAACAATTATTCCAAGAGCGAGCGTTGTATATGAGATGGTAAATAGCCAACGAGGAGCGCAGCGCCAAACAGCGCGAATGGAATAATTGTTTTATTTTCCAAGCCCTTCGATACTTGAAAATGATAAAATTTTAATCTGGCATTTTTTAGCCTGGCAAAACTTTCACAGGTAGTTTCCATACATAGTAATTCGGTATAATTTTTATGGGCTGATAACCGAGATAGAGTGAACCAATCAGAACGCTAGAAACGCAATATTCGAGGTTGAACATTTAATAATAAATTTTAGTCTTCTTGTTTTTAATACTATTATCATCCTAATTTCTTACTGCGTTCCATTGCGAGGGCGGAAAAATCACGATTTGGGGGTTGATCCAAATCGAAGCCAGTTTGCATTTCTCTGTGAGGGTCTAAGCGCGGCTCGTTTCAGCCAGTACGGCAAGTATGCTTCTCATAAAATTACACAACAGTTTAATATTTGACTTTTTGTTTGTGCGTTAATAACTGTGTTTCTAAAGAACTAAGTTCATTCCCTCTAGAACAATGCTAGAAAAATCAACATCCGATCCAACCTTTAAACTATCAAACGCACTACACTAATCTACGATTACTGCTAGTTTTAGAAGTATTTATAATGTACACAAATTACGTGGGCGGACTCGGTTGGCGCAATTAGTAAGATGTCCGCTTTCCAACCACAAGGTCCCCAGTTCGAAACCGATCCTGCGATCTACCCCAAACCCTAAAATTGAGAAAAACAACGAAGATTTCTATCTGCTTCAATTTTATATTTGCTTTGACCGTTAGACTTGTCTCTAGCTCCCAATTTCTTTTGTTAAATTTAAATCTCGCGTTTCCGATCGCTCGTGGTTTGATTTCAGTTTACTTATGAATGGATCTTACAACTTACACAAAAACCCCTTTATACAAGGACCTTCTAATGTTTGCTGCTGTACAGGAATTAATGATTTAAGGAAAGAAACAAAGCCGTTCAACGACAATGTCAAAGCCGAAGAAATGAAATATGGACCTTCAATAGTAAATTAAAACATTATCGATAAGAAAAAGACAATAATATGTACATAAAATAACTCACTTATTCTCCCTGGCTTTTTTTAGTAGCTGATCTAATGAGTCCTCTATTGAATCTTCTATTGATGCTGAAAACAAAAACAAATTAAGAAAATCGAGGTCTCAAAAGGTGAGAGCCCGTTTCCACTAAACTCCGAGTAACCTAATCCTGGATTAAGACAAATTTCGAAGACTAATTATTTTGTAAGTAAAGCTTTGTTATGGTAACACAATTCTGTCCAGTTTTACCAATAAAGAGACATGTTAGATCCAACGTTCCAGCCCAAAGCGATCAACAGAAGGTAGGAAAGAGAGATATGGATCAAAATATTACACCTGGCTTAGGTGCGAGGAACAGACCCACACTAGAAAAGCCTAGCCACATTGTATTTAACATATAAACAGTATAAAATTATTAATTAATTATTACATAATTAAAAATAATGACAATACTCTAAACGAATCAATAAAATAAGAGCAATGATCTTACCTGTTGGGGGAGCGAAACTCCCCATAGAAGAAAATGAGCTGATAGACTCACTACTGCTGGATAAAGTAGAATTTTCTCTGTCATGGAAAATCCTCTCTAATAATTGAGAAACACCATGAAAATCTATATCTTTTGATGTCGAAGATGAAGTTACTGTGGTTTGCTTAGCTTCTGTTGTCGTGACAGTTCTTGCAAGAATAAAAATGAAGAATTGTTTTAGCATTCTAATACAACCAAACATATATTATCCAAACTCATCGAGACCTCAATAAAATGTCTGAATAATCGATAGTCAAGATAATCGAAAATAAAGATATTAATAAGATCCAAATGTTAAAGTGCATACTACATATTAATTTTTTTAAAATCTTTCTTGCAATTTAATGTCAAATGTACGAATTCTACTTTTTGCTAAGTATGTTATCTTTTACTACAGGATTTTGTCGTTTGAAATACTTGCTTTGTGCAAGCAAAATGTTTTCTGACATCGCGCAGCCATGACGTCAACTTGTTAACCGAAAGCAATGTTCAACATGGCCACATAGCAGGTTAGGAAAAAAAGTGGAAGAGCAGGGGTTTTATTAAGTGCCAGGCACTTGGCAAATTGACTGGCTGTGAAGACGACTTTGCTAGGCTGCTTTTAACATCTCACCAAATGAAAGTTATTTTCCTATGTTTTCTTCAAGTGTCTTCTTCTGAAGCGCCTTGAAAACGGATGCCCGACTATCAAATCCAGATGCCCTCCTGCTCCAAATTTCAATGAAACCCCTGGAAGAGGATAATTTTATGTCGCTGGAGCGCCCTATGGCACCAGAATGGAATAATAAGTGACAGGGGTGTGGAAATCGTATGCCCGACTTGCCCGACTCGTTACGTCGGGGTCCCAGACAATTGAAATTTTGTTGTTTAGTTGTCCACGGACAAGAAGTTTTTTTTCATGGGTCTAAACTTGCAATACAGTAGTGCTGTAAAGTCTTGTTTCGTAATAACGCCGTATTACGGTGAGATTTTCCGTATTTTTGTCATTTTCGTCGTATTTTGTCGTATTTACACTGTTGCGAATTTTAAGTGAAACGTTTTGCGAAGGTATTGTTCTTTAATGAGCGAAATTCGCCTTGAATTCCGGAAAGCAGAAAAATTAATATCGGCGTAATTACGGAGAAAAGTTATCAATGTTCAAACTTAACAGATGGAGTTAATGAAGTGGAACTGAAACAATATAAAAGCAAG
Source organism: Zoanthus sanctaehelenae (assembly GCA_028564885.2). Lineage (NCBI taxonomy): Eukaryota > Metazoa > Cnidaria > Anthozoa > Zoantharia > Zoanthidae > Zoanthus > Zoanthus sanctaehelenae. The sequence continues at coordinate 4,912 of JAOTRI020105034.1, forward strand.
TTGATTTGGGGTCCGGGCAAGTAGATTTTTCATTTTTGCTTGCCCGGGACAAGTGTCCAAAGTACATATTTCCACACCCCTGAGTGAATAAAATAGACTTATCCAAGCACTTCTTGGTTGCGCGAGGTACAGTAAGCAACTTTAGGTCACAGAAAGTTAATTAAACCCCAAATCCCCGGGACACTTTTGCAACAAAATTTCGGAACTCTGAGGCCAAAAAAAACAGGCAGAGTGATTTTATACACATATCAAACTACTGAAAATATAAAAAGAAAATAATTATGTCATATGCACTTTAATAAATGACATATACACATGGGAACAACAAAGGATCATTTTAATCATAAAGCCTGAAAACTTCAATGGACAAAACTGAAATTCCAAGACTTTTAGCAGCTCTAATGGACATTCAGAGTTTACATGACCTAGCCAAATTCCATGGCTCCCTTGAGCCCTGAATTCTAATTCCAAGACTTTTCACAACTCAAGAACTTGCGAAAAGAAACTTTAACTTTCTACAAATGTAATTAAGTTTTCAAGATTTTCTCTAACTCCTCCAATTGAAATTCCTTGAATGACCATCATTTCAAAATAAACTCGAGTTCTTTTCAAGTTTTGAAAAGGAAGATAAAAAACTAGTCAAGCATTTTCAGAACCTGAATCAGAGCTGACGCAAAACTTTTTCTAAATGTCCCAAGTTTTACGCTTCAAAAATCAAAGAAGTACCTTGTGGATGATGGAAGATTATCAGAGTGTAAAACTGCAGTCATTTTTGCACCTAAAAAAGAAGCAGCAAACAGATATAATATGATAGATATACTAGTTGTCCCCTCAGGGCTTTTCAGAGCCTGTTTACAAGTATATAAAGTTGAGGTCAGAAAGTTGAGGGTCTTAGAAAGTCCACTAGAGTGGCTCACATGCACAAGTTGGCAACGGATAAAAGATGTGCCCTCAATGGAAGAAATGGATCACTAGACCGGGATAAGGCCATTCTCTTAGCAAGAAGTGTGTGCATTCTTTTAAGTTCCCTGACAGAGTGATAGAGAGACTTGGCCAATGGGTTAACCTCGTTATCCGAGAAGATACGAAGACCTAACCATTTGCAGATCTATGTACTAATGCAACACTAATATAATGGAGGTAGGAAAAAGCAAGTTGTTTGAAAATATATTCAACAAATTTTTGATAACAAAGCGCATTTGGATATTAGAGCATGAAATTTCATTGTCTTTTCCATAAATCTGTCACGACCAAACGCCACTTTCCATAACCTAAAAAAGTTGAGAAATCAAATAATCCCTTTCCAACACAACAGCTGACACGCACTTTTATCCAACTCTAAATAAGAATGACGCCTTTCTTAAAACTGAAAGACAGTGTAACGTGATTGAGATAGAGAAATCTCAGCCCCTAAAGCAACGTCTTCAACAGAAGACTTGTATCTTTATTCCTTGTACCTATTTATCGAAGTTTGAAGTTTCGGAAACCGTGAGAAATATTTTTTTGCAAATAATAAAACAAGCCGACAAGAAGTTTGTATTCAACGAACTCCTCGATGTCGGCAAAAACATAAACAGGATTTACGTTTTCAAGGATTTGTAGTATTTCAACCTGCTTCTGGTACTCTAGTTTTAGCCAAGACATTTGAAGAATAACATTGATGAATTACAAATGGATTTTAATACGTTTAAGAAATTACAATTTCCGGGTACAATTTACAGACGAAAGTTATCAGACTCGAGACGCATTTGAAAGCTCCACGTGGGGTCTGGACTGGTTATGTTGAAAATGATTTATGGATTTTTTGTTTATATATTCGAAATAGTACTTTCATCCAGATGTGGCAATGTCTTTATTCACAATTTTTGCTTCCATTTATAACAAGATTTTCTGGTGAAACCTTCAAAGGAGCGAAAGAAATCTTTGCATGTTTGCCTGCACCAAGTCACTATTTATAAAATCGGCATGGCATTTCTGCCAAGTTTTGTGAAAGACACTCATGAACTAAATCTTGTCTTTAACAGTATTTCTAGGCACAACACTACAAAAACTAAGTTTTCAAAAATCTTACTTTTCTATTGATATTAATTTTGTAAAAGTTTTAAGTTTTTCTTTTAGTCATAAGTTGTTATATACAAAAAATGTTATATACATATTGTATATGCAATAATTTTACACATTTTATCGATTTTGAATTTCACGAAAAGATTTTTATGCTACTTGAGAATACTTTTGCATTTTCAAATTCAGAAATACAAAATAAAGCATTTCCACTTATTAGTTTTGTTTTTATTTATGGTTGAAACGTATTCAAATTCTACTGCGCATACATGTTTTCATTTTGAGTCAATAGTAAATCTCGAAGCGCCATTTTGCTCTAGGAAATACAGCGAAACTTCCCGCGCGGCTTTTAGGAGTCAAAGGGTTAAAAAAAATACTGTCGCGCATTTTCTAGAAGTAGTTGCCCGATCGGGCAAGTATTTTCGGTTCATTTGCTTTTTTTACCTTCCACTCACGGGTAAGTGTTGAGCACTGAAAATTGCATTCCCCATAAGCACTTTCTAAAAATTAATGTAAAGTACATCCCTGAAAGATCTTTTGAGTATATCTGAGCTTACCAGGGGAAGTGCATCTTGATTGGTTGAGGGTCAGGGTGAGCTTTTTTAGTTGTTTTTATTGGTTAAAACTAAATTTACGTAATCTGTTTTACTTCAAAACTATGACTCACTTTGGATAAAGGCTATGTAATATATATTTTGTATCTCAATACATCAATGTTCTAATTTCTAAACGATATACTCACGTTTGGTTAGGCTTGTGACTACCTTTGTGGATGTACCCTTCTAAGGAAATAAAAGTAGCAATCAATCAGCGTACAGCAATTCTTCTCAAATATGAGCTTGGCTGATTGAAATTTGATATGCATCCCCTTTTTTCTAATTTACAGGTCGGACATCTGTTTAAAATTTATTTGCTCATGAGCTCTACTCCTTTACTTTTTCATGCAGATCGCAAGACTATTCACTGACCTAATTGTTTGCTTCTTGATGTTAAATGACTTGAAATTATAACATACACTAACCGACAAAAATATTCCAAAATTTCACACATATTGACATTCAAAAATTCGATAACCGATGTTAATATGCAATCAATTGAGGTTGAAATTAGATAAAACGAAGACTAGATGGGACCATCTCAACAAGTTTCAAATCGTTTTGAATTTATTCAAATCGATATTTTAACTTCCAATTGAAAAAATAATAGATTGAAGTTCAAGTAAATCTAAATTGCAATATTTGAATTTCACAAAACTTGTGATAATCATTCGAAAGTGAAACAATATTCGTATCAGGCAGACAGCAAAGCTATTGACTGACTTCATTGTTTGCTTCTTGATGTTACAATATTATCACAGAATAAAGATTATTAATAATAACTTACATCAGCACAGTTTCGTGTAACTGCTGCAGGATTTGGCAAAAGTGTAATTTTCTTGACTGGAGATTGATTGGGTTGATCAAGAGGTACTAAAGTTAATTTGGAATAAAAACAATAAATTAATATATCGCTTCAGTATGGTTGTCTAGTAGACACTTTGGACTAAAAAACACTAAGAAATTCAAATCTTTTAACATGGATACAACCTACTATACTTAATTTTCAAGGACTCTTATAAGTAAAACACTTGATTTTTTACAGTCATATAATCTTCCAGGGTTGTTAAATGAGTACCAGCATTTTCTATGAACTAACAGGTCTGCAATCGATTAGTGACCTGGGGGGTCAAGGCAATGAATTATTTAATAACACTACAAAAACTAGAGATAGTGCCAGCTTCATGGGCCACTAGGCTAGTAAAGGGTTTAATTTGCTCATTGGCACTTTATCAGTGAGGAAATTTTGTTAAAAATTTTTTATCTTGAGCTGCTTGAATCTGACACTGTAAAGCTATTGTCCCGACAAGCGACACGGTAGAACAAGCTCAAGATTTACTCATTAGTGTAAAGGATCGATGTGGGAAGCTTAAAAAAGACCGTGGTTGCATCCTTTAACATCCCAGGAAACGCAGAGCTCACCACGCTCAGTGGTGAAGTAGTAGGCGTCAAGGAAGACTTGAAGTATCTCGGTTCATAATCAGCTCGAATAGGAAAGATATTAACGTGAGGAAGGTCCAGGCCTGGCGTGCCCTACATAAGCTGAAAAAATATATTGCATTCAAATATGTCAGAAGCCCTAAAAAGGAGGATCTTTTCAGATCGAGTCTATCCTCAACTGATGCGAGGGCTGGGCATTAATGGTTCGGGACAAGACAAGACTTGACAGTTGCTACACATGCATGCTTAGGAAAGTGCTCAATGTTTCCTGGCAAGACCCGATTCCCAATGAGGTGCTTTACAGAGGTCTCCCACTGCTTTCAACAAAGATGCAAACAAGATGACGACAGCTAGCAGGACACTGCATCCGTCATGTTGTCGCTGTGCACAGTCTGGTCTTTGGGGAACCTCAGCAGGGTCGAGCTTCTCGGGGTGGACAGCGGAGTACCTTTATCAATACCTTGAAGTGTGACACAGTCAAGAAGTGAGATTCGAACACTCATGCTTGATAGGTGGTTCCCAAGAAGACTCGACTTGTGGATTTCAATCGACCAATAAAAATAACTCATGAGTGCAACTCAAACTTACTAGAAGTCACTGCCACACTTAGTAAACAATTTAATTTTTATTTAGGGTTTCATTATTAATTTTTTTCAATACCGGTAGGGGGGGGTAAAAAGAAATGTGGTGAGGTAGGAAGGTACCAATATATATAGACAGGGTTGCAGGAGCTTGCTTCCTTCACAGGGATAAATTTTTCCAACATTCTGAGGACCTTGTTTCAGATAACTTTGCTTCTATTTTAGTTAATACTATAATTCTGATAGGGCAAAAAAATTTACTGCAGCTTAAACATTTTTTTATAAATAATTACTGTGTATGGGAGAGTCATGATCTTGGCAGCAATATGTTTTGAACAAAATCTATTAACTAATGGGAAATACATTGGTGCACTGATCAGAGAAGATGAGTGCAGTTTGTGTCAAGTGTTTATTAAAGATATTAATAATAATTTACCTTGGCTTTTGTGTTCATCCTCATCATCTGACTCAATCAGGATAGGGTTCTTTGCATCAATACCTTTGCTCTTATATTTTTGTACACAGGGAGACTTTGAATGGGAGTGTGATACCAACGGAACACTGATTGATTGATTGACTGAAGAATGATTGCTAGATAAATGAGTATGGTTGATGTTGGTTACTGCTGGTTGTGCTGTTGTAACACTTGTAGTAGGAAGAGGATGTCTTGCATGAACAAAAGGTCTTGAGCAACAATTATTTCTTCTTGCATCTCCATATGAGACCACGTTTTCTTTAGAGGAAATAACAGCATTTGGAATATCTGACCTGTTAATATCAGGATTTAGTGTGATAATATGATATGAAGTAGCAGGTTGCACATTGCGACTCTGTGATTTCAGACCAGCATTTATTGCACCAGCTTGGGAAATTCCTTGTCTACTGTTTATTTTGTCTGACAATGAAAAGCAGGAAGATCCAATACTTGTTCTGTGTAGTTCTTGTAAAGGGTTTGTTACAAACGAGTCAGACTCTGAAACAGCTTGAGGTGCTGTTACAGTCACAGATGTAGTAAGACATTGTTTAGCCCTCGGTACTGGTAGATCTGGAGACAAAAGCAAGCAACAAAATAAATATAAAATTAGAAAACCCAACCAGATCAAAGTCATCTGAACTGAACATTAAGATGAAAAGCTTCAGAGTGGGAGAAAAAAAAATCAAATTGAAAATAGGCAATTATGTATTTTTTTGTTACCTTGGAACAGCAATTTAATTTCCACTTTTCTTTTTCTTGAAATAACATTTGGTTTGATTAACTCCAACAAAGAATGCACTTGATCAAAATGTTAATCATGACTTATATCTTTAAGCATATTTCTATCGACTATGTCATATCCTACATTGAAGATTAGGTGGCCAGAAGTCATTACAAATGAACAACTGTGGGATAGGACCAGTCAAGCTCCATTTGAGTCCCAGAGCAAAAAAACTAAAATGGGGATGAACTGGTGACACAATTAACAAGCCTGTTTCTGATATCAGCAGACAAGCCCTTGACTGGAATCCCCAAGGAAAGCGGTAGTTGGGCCCTGCCCACCAAAACACACTTGTCGCAGAAGTGTTGATACTGACAAGGCAGCTGGTAAGACATGGTCCAAGCTGAAAAAGACCTCCCAAAACCGTGTGCATTGGAGAGGTGTGGTTGAGGCAGTTTGTTCCCCTAGGAATTTAGAGGCACAGTATATCTATATATATGTCATCACTTGAGTACAATTACCAAATATATTTACCTGTGTATGAGATGCACTTTTTCTCCAAAACAATCTTCATAATAAGGGTGTGCCTTATATAATTATGGAACTTTACTTATTGTAATTGGCATAACAACAACAACAACAACAACAACAAAAGATCCTCTGAAATTGTCTGATTTGTGATTGTGTGGTTGAGTAGCCAATAAGTTAAATGACAATTTCAATCTGTCAATATATTAGCACAATTATTAAAACAGAGCAGGCAGAAATCAAAAGAAAGCATCTCCAGAGCTTATTGGTTCATGGATTGCAGCAGCACAGCGTGACATCCAGAGGAAATGATCATGAAATCCTTCCTTAAGAGTGGGATTTCAAACAAACTTGACAGCAAAGAGAATGAACTCACATATGCGGGAAGTGATGATACAAGTTTGAATGACTTAATTTGTGACTTTTAGAAATAAGCAAAAATAGAGACATTGTTATACCTTACAACTGCAAATTAAAGTATATCTGTCTTTCAAATGCAAATTATTTTTATATCTTTACAACGACACTAATTACATGTACATAGCATGAGTTAATTCAAGTAAAAGTTGTAAATAAAAATAATTATCATGTACATAGACAAACTTTCATTCTGTTTCAGGGCTTGAAATTAATTTTTTTTTCAAGTAGCCAACTGGCCACCAGAGGCAAAAATTTGGTGGCCAGAGCACTTGTAAGTTTTAGTGGCCAATATCATAGTATATATATATTTTCAACATGTAATACAGATAGATGAGCTAATACCTATTAAAAAGTTCTAATTTCCAACTTTTTTTTACTTTTAATACTCTTCAATGCCCCCAAATACTCCTAAATTACACTTTGCAAACATCAAATTAATAAAGTTCACAGCTTGTGAGGAGTTGCTGGTATCTACAGGACTGTGTGAACAAGCAAGTGTATACAACTGCATTGAGCCATGTTGTCTTTGCTCATACCAATCTCAAATCTGGATAAATATATATTTGCGCCTTAAGTCTTTCTACAAGAACACAAGAACCAGTTGCCGCGGGAACAAGGCTGGCATTGTGCTTCAAAACCTGTGCCAACAAACATTTTTGTACATCTGCTGAGGATGGCAATGTAAACATGGTGACTGTTGTATTAATAATTATTACGCATGTGTCTGTTATTGTGGGTGCTAGAATAATTGCATTTGTCTCCAGATTTGTTAGCCCAAGAAAGCAGATAAGCTCCAGGAGTAAATCTGTTATGTGAAAGTGTTGCAGGGGCAAGCTCCATTATGTGTACTGAAACCTGTTTGTAGCACAACAACCTGTCTCCAGTTGGCCAATCAAATTTGCCTATTTTTTTATCTTGTTGGCCGCCATTTTGAATTTACAACTAGTTACTCCGATCTTGTTGGATCATGCATGTTGCGGGTCTACAGCAAACATGGCAAAATGATCCTGAAACATGTTGCAGGAGGTGTTACAGAAGCATGCTTCCTAGTGTGTATTGGCCTTAATAATCCTCACGAACATATGAATTTGGTATTGTTTGTTGGCTAGGGATATAGAAATGCATTGCACTTCTTGGAGGGTTCCTAATCCTACCTTGTCGACATTCCTAAACCACTATTTCATATTTTTATTTTGTTTTTTGCTCTCCCATATTCACATGTAGTATGTTGGCATAGAGTGAGAGCTACATTTGTGGTCAGATGAAGCTCTCAATTGGACCACGATATGTGCACTGAAAGTGACCTTTAGTGGAGCAACTAATGAAGGTCTAGACAGGCTTAACAGCCCTTTTTTCAGTCACTTGCTCCTGGGCCCAGTTGTTCAAAGGCTGGTTAAGTTTAACACTGGGTTAAGCAAAAATTTACACAGGAATTTCTTTTACAAGAAAAGGTAAACGTTTATTTATGAATAGCGTTTGGATTTTTCAAGGAAAAGTCTTGTTAATCCCAAAGTTACAACTAAAATCTCTCTCTATAAGATTGGAAACAAGATTGTGGCCTAAAAATTTAACCCAGGGTTTCTGCTAATTTTCTTTTGAACAACTGAGCCCTGGTAACAAGCTAACTCCCATTACCTCTGCTATTCCAGATCCGAGGCTGGTTTGTCCCTACGGTCTGCTGAATGTTGTTAATATATGGTGCATTAAAACCAATTTGTTGTCGTTTGGGCATTACTTCACTTGCTGTTCTGTAATTTTGATATGGGTGATAGCGTGATCCATGCTTGACAGCATCCATTTGCCTTTTTGGAAATAACTAATTCTTCATGAGGTTGAACAACAATGGCAGCCACTAACAAAGAAATAATAGTTTAAACCTTTCAGTCCCAGATGAATTATTAAGTTCTCCCAACTTGAGTCCGTACTTTACATTGAACATGTTTGAGAGAATTT
>JAOTRI020105045.1:0-13685 GCA_028564885.2 Zoanthus sanctaehelenae
CGTATAACAATTTTGAAATATCACTCGTGGTATTTATGCCAAATATCACTACAAATCATGCTATTACCTATACAAATACGATTTTTATAAACAACTCATACGATGAAGACTGGCAATGAGTTAAACATGTAACCTCTCCTGAAATCCTTGTGGTCAGGAAGACTGGCAATGAGTTAAACGTGTAACCTCTCCTGGGGTCCTTTTGGTCTATCTGATCTAGTGTTTACCGTGCGAAAGAGGGTTTCCTCTGAAAATTATGCGCCCGCCATCATTTCGTCACTAGACGTCAGTCTAAAATAACAGGCAGCCCAAACTTAGCAACGTTTTACATCATGCATACCATTCGTCACATTTTTTTCAAAGTTAAAAAAAGTAGTTTTAATTAAAAATTGAAACCCGAAGAGGTCCGACGACAGACTAAGGTCGAAACATCAACAAGTATTCTCTCTTTTCATACGATGTATAATTTACATATTTATCTCTAAATTGCTTGTTTAGAAACGCCCAACGCAGCTCACATACAGTCGCACTACTAGTTTAGCGGTAAAAATTACCTCTCAATAACTTTTTATTACATTACTGATTATAGCCGTAAAATGTATCGTCAACGACTCAGTTAAGTATTGATATTAGCAATTTCGGTCATACAGTGGAACCCGTTAATACGGTCACTAAGGGGCCACAAAAAAGTGACCGTATTAACGCTCTGGCCGTATTAACGGGTAGGGTCAAACTTATGTAACAACAAATTCGTTGCAGTAGCACTTCCTGAACAACTTTGTTACCCCAAAAGTAGGTGATTGAGATAGAAAGGGAATCGAATTCTCCGATAAACACTTCATGATGGAAAATTTGGCAGCAGTTTCCTAGATTTTTTTAAATTATTTTGTATTTAAAATTTGACGAATGCATAGGGAGAGACAATTAGAAAAGTGGCAATAAAACTTATAGAAATTTTTAGAATATCCCGCAACTTTTGTTAATATATTTCTGTGTTTTGTGAAGGACGATATTTTTAAAACAATGTTATATAAGGAACTGAAATCAAAATTAAATTGTCAAGTAGGCCGTTGCTGGCCGTAAACGAGCCAATGAATTCCTCTATAATTAAATTCCTTTGCTTCGGAGTGTGCGTGATCTTCAGATTACATATCCTAACTCTATTATATATGATTATCTATAAAATACATGACCTCCAGATTACATATCCTAACTCTATTATATATGATTATCTATAAAATACCTATATTTCTCACTTTCTTAAACTTGTTGTTTTCACTTCTGAAAAGATTGTTACCATGGTGACCCGATATTAAAAAATGAATTTTACTTCAGGATTTTAAGGATAATTATATAATAAATAAAATATTATATGGTCGCTTGGAGATAATGATTTTATTTTCTCATAGTAACAAGATCTCACGAGTGAGATAATTTCCGTATCTCCGCACGCCCATGTAGAATCCTCTATTTCATGAATGAATCGCTGTATATCACTATAAATCGCTGCTAATGCGAACAATTTATTATTTTTGTGAACAATTTTTGTTGCCTCATTCACTTCTTCAACATTTTTTCAAAAACAAACCGATGGCAAATTGCCATGATCAATTTTTTTGTATGTATTTTTATTCATATATTTTTCGCCAAAGGAAAGGGTACCAAACAAAGCCCTTGTGCCAAACTTTCGTTTCCGAACTTGTTCGGAAAGATAATTTGATTTCTGATTCCTCGGCTCGATCACCTGCTTTTGGAGTACAACTTCCTGAGTTCCCTTGTGCCTCTGTTTCCAGGTGAGTCTAGGTACGAAGCCATTTTTATGAAAATGATTCTATTTGCATGAAAATGAATGTTTAAATGAAAGGTTTCGTGCCTTAGACAGGTTTTGAGTGAGAGGCACAAGAGAATTCTGAAATGACCAGTCCAACAAAAGACAATAATCCCAAATTCTTTTCACTACGGTGTACAAGTTACTTTGTTTCTGTTTCTGTACGAACCAGTATTCCACATGTGAGAGATTCAAAGAGTAATTTTTTTTTAATTCTATTTGGTGTGTGTGGCACATTGTTGCTCTGTTGTGAACAAATGTATGGCTCCCTTGAGAGAGAATAAAGAATGTCATCTTATAGTTATAAAGTTTAAAATTTGGCTGAATAACAAAATTATTAGCATAATTAATGTATGCTTGGCTGAGCTTTAATGTTGTGTTGTGTGGAAAGATTATTCAAGCAAAGCGAGGGGGTTTCGACTAACATTTCTTTTCTTGAAATACAAAATAACACAGTTAGGGTTTTTAACGAAACCAGTCTCAGTTTGGAGTCGTTTCTTCTACAAATCATGTTCCATATTGCCTATCACCTGGAGGCCCAAAGGAGACAAAGGATTATAGAGAGAAAGCACGAAGCACTGGAAAGATTGTTTGTCGCTAAAACGGTTTGTCTAAAGTGCAATACTCAATTTGTTGAGAAATCGTATATGTCAAAGATTCTTGTTGATCTATTAGGAGCTGAAGCAACAGAACTTCTGTTTACTGTGCCATTTGCCCAATCAACAATTTCTCTTTATTATTGTTAATGATATCCTAACGACCAAAAGGTTAACTATTTCACATAGGCCATAGCAACGAAGTCAGAATTCATTTCACTTTCTACAATAACATTGTGCATAGTTTGTTATAAAACCTAGTTTGCCAGTCCTTCCTGATTTTATAAAATTTAAAAAAACGGTTTACAAGAGAATATTGTGATCTTAGGGTAAAATGATCATCCTGGCGCATATTATTCATCATGCAAACTAACCCTAACCATTTTAGTTATGCACGAGATGGAACTGCATGCATAAGAAATACGCTCCAGTACGGAGATTATCCCCATCTTTGTTTGAAACATATATAGATACGTTAATGCAAAGTCCTGCCGTTCGGGACTTACGCACGAGTTGGTCTGCATCAGAAACCGATCGAGCGTAGGGAACGGGTGAGGTTTCAGATGCAGACCAACGAGTGCGTAAATCCCGTCCAAAAAGACTTTCCATTCTCCAATTTGTTTATTTTATACATACTGAAATTTTTAAGAGTACACGAGTTTTTATAACAACCAGTAACTTTCAGCTGAGGCTGGAATGTTCTTAGATTTCTGGTGATTTCAGCATCAAGTTAGTCGGAACAATAAAAAGGCGTTAAGAATTTCAGCAGTAGAACATCGTACAGGCTACGCAACGTATTGGAGCATATAAGTTTCTGCTACCGTTTTCGGCTGTTTTTTTAAAACCATAAAAAGAACGGTTAGAAGTTTTAGCATGAACTAAAAGTATCGGGAAACCTCAATCTTCGTACAAGGATTAAATAAAATTCTTAAAATTTAAATTGGAGAAGTTCAGATTCACGGCAACAAACTCAAATTTTAATGTTGTCTGCAGGATTCCCAATCCTCGGTTCTAAGATCAGTAAATCAGGACGGTGAGCGACTAAAGGTGCAAATTCTACAAAAGGATGAAGTTTCAAATTAGGCAAACATACTTTGTGTGCACGTGATAACTCATTTTTAAATCTTTTTAAAAAGCTTGCAGTGTCCATGTCATGCACTTCTTAACTATAAATCGTGGAATAGCTTGGCATAGACTCATACAGACAAGGATTTCCGGAGTTAAAACTCGAGAGAAGTGCGCGCTACGCTTTAATTATAGCAACAATTTTTTCACAAATATTAAAGTTGTGGCAACAACTTTCGCGGGAATTTCAAAATCTAAAATAGACACAGTTACTCAGTTACTTTGGTGATGGGAGTTTATGTTCTGAGTTTCACATTCTGGACAGTGATCGAAGGTTGCTATGACTACACTTTGGTAGTTGATATTCATGGAAAGGAATTCAATGTCAAAATAAATTCAGTTACTGATGGTAACGCTCAGATAAGAACTGATAGAATATATTTTGAAACAATTATTCTAAGAACGTACGTTGGATATGAGATGGTAAACGCGCCGAGTTGGCTATAATCAACTCATAACCAACAAACGCGAATGGAATAATTGTCTTATTAAATATCATGAGCTTTCCCGAGAAACCAATAAAACACCGTCATTTGAAAGCAAGTCTAAATTACGTTCATTCAATCAGTGGTTCTAAACTTTCTATATGTAAAGGCAGTACAGTGTTAAGCCTTGGAAATCCTCGAAACTTGTTATCTTTCCTCGATGGTGGCCGTGAAGTAAAGTTACTTAGTACATTGGTGTTAAAAGAGACACGACCTTTCCAGAGTTTCTATATACACGGTAGATGTATTTAGAAGGAACGTTGCCCTTAACCAAGAATGGGTCGTAAGAATCTTTACGGAATTTTCTATTACACGATCAATTTAGTTTTTTGTCACTTTGTGTGTTTGTTGACGGCTAAGTATGCGCTCTTATATCTCGAGACATGTTAACAAAATCCTTGAACTCACACTGTGTATTAAATGGCACCCACAGATAAGAGATAAAGAGAATTCAGCAAATCCCTTGAATGGACCTCCAAAACAAGATACAAGGCAAGGGACGCGATTAGGTACCCGGTATGGGCCACAAACCGCAGATACCAGAGAGACAGTTCGTCTGCCACCATTAAACCATACAACAACGAATGGGTCAAAACATTATAAGGGTCGATACAAAGACCTTTATAATGAGCTTGTGTCCCGACGACCCGAGACTCTCCACATGTGGAGAGATTTGGGGTTCAATGTGCGCCATGATAACAACTTGGTTAGCAAATCGTACAGATGTGTACATCGACATCGTCAAGAGATGAAGAAATTATTAGAGTCTGATTAAACGGGTCGCTCAACTACTGTATATTAGAGTTCAATGATTTTTCTCGTCCTAATGATACAGAACGGTTAATATGAATTAATATGACAGTGTGAATCCTGAAGGAAATATAAAATTTGTGAAATTCTATCTATTGATGTAAAGCTTTAGTCCATTGATAGATTTAATTGTATTGGAGTAGAAACATTTAAGTGGCAAAAGGCCGATACAGCAAAAACGTTTTGATGTAATATCAACGGTTAACCCGAGGGGACATCTAGGTATGACCCACCCTATCCTACAGCACAACCACACAAGGCCACCAATTACGTAGAAAATCAATATTTCCTAAAAATAAAACTTTAATTAAAAACAAAGACAGTATTTTTACAATTCAATTAACAGCAGTACATATGGACAATGGGTGCGATATTCATTTCCTCATGAATGGACAGAAAGAAAGGGCCTTGATAGAAAGGGGACCTTAGGAAAGGAGTGGGTTTATCAGGGTGGGTGCTTCATAAAAGGGTGAGTAATTAGACAGGGTACTTAATAAAGACATTAGGTTAGTAGAGAGGCAGGAGCTTAAACGAGGGATTTACGTAAGTAGAGTGAAGGAACGGTTTTGTAATCTCTTTTCTTCCATCTGTAGCTTTGCAGATCATAGTACATGTATACATATTATTGTTCATCTGCGAATCTGATCAAGAGAATTCAATAATGCAGTCTCGAAAATCCAGATTGCATAACCATCTTGCATTAGTGATAGTGAAGATAGGCTGTAACGTCATTTTCTTTACACATGGGGCATTGCAATGAAAACGTGATGGTTTTCAAGAGCGGCCTCGACCTAACGGTAAAAGAAAACAAAATATTGTAAAATTAAGAAAACTTTCAATGGCTACAAGTAGTCTTGTGCTAAAAATAAATATTTGTGTCAATGCGATCTATTAAATTGATTAAGTACATTAACATAAACAAAAATCTCAGAGTTATATTTAGGCCAAGTAAGTAACTACAGTATAACCCCGATCAATAACGTGGCCGCCTCACAATTTTAACTACGTTTTTCTTTTCAATTAAGCCGCAGTCGCAATTGTACTACTAAATTCTTCCAACTTGAGCCAATTTTTTAACTGTACAAGTTTCTCTTAATCTTCAATTAATACTTCGATCAATTTTCATTTCTGCATTACCAAATGTCCTTCTTTAAATTTGTATATGTAATGTTAGTAAAACTTGGATGTTGATAGCGGACTGGGACTGAAAGGCTTTTGAATCCTTTTTTGTAACCAAGATAGATTTTTACTGCATTGCTGGACAAGCAACAGGAATAAGTCTTCTTTTTGACAGTTATTTAGGAGATTGCATCAAACTTAATTTTGTGTCAAAATGTTTGTCATGGTAAATGCTCAGTCACATCAAGAAATGGCAAAGTTGATAATATCATCATCATCATTATGAAAGTGATCTCTTCTTCGCCCAAGCAATGTAGTTAAAAAACTAAATTACAGACACGTGCTTTCAAATTCTGCTATTTTCAAGACGCCTTTTCATTGGTTTCTTCGCTTTAAATACATTTTTTAAGAAACATTACGTTACATGTCGCCCCATTAGCTAATATAATTCTGGTACACAGGAATCAGGAATCACTTCATTTGCTCACTAAAAAGTTTTTTTCTTACACTATTAAGTGTATTTAAAATTATTTCTATTTACAATTAAGCCTGTTTTTTTTTAAGTTATAATATAAATAAATAGAAAAATTGTATTTATAATAGAGTCTGAGGGCTAACGGTTAACTGTGAAGTTTTCTAGTTAGCTCCCAGCCTTGTTACATTAATACACTATATGAACAGGATTAAAGAGGAAAAAAAGAAACATTGAATGAATGAAGAATTGAGAAAAGTAAATTTACTAGCGTTGAATAGATAATAAATGGTCTTTTAGTTGCTTAATAAAAGAAAAGGAATTCAAGAGTTTAAGTTCGTCTGGGAGTTCTTTCAATAGATCTATTAATATAAATGAAACTGCTTCTTTTCCTAGATTAGTTTTAACTCTTGGTTTATAGAGATTTTGTTTCGATGCATATCTAGTATTATATTTGTGAATATTACAGGCGTACGCAAACATACCATCAAACGTATGTGAGCTTTATACGTTTGAGAGGAACGCCTATTGTTGATCTGTTCAGCTTGATAGTCTTTAGTTCATCAAAAACCTCATGTGTCGTTATTCCTCGAAACATGAAGCTGTTTTGGAAAGATCTGTCGATGTAGCTTAATGGATTGATATCAGTAGGTGGTAATTTATCTGCGAGATCTTCACCAACATTTGGAAATGGGTATTAAGTTGTTGTGCTTACCTCTTCCTCTGAAGCCACCTCCTCTGCCTCGAAATCCCCCTCCTCCTCCGCCTCCCCGGCTACCGAAACCTCCCCTGCCTCGGCCACCTCCACGGCCTCCGCCACGGAACCCTCCTCGGCCTCCACCTCGCCCACCTCTGCCACCACGACCTTCCGAACAATAAAAACAGAAATAGTTTTAGTTTTTTCAGAGACCACTCGTTTTTATTAGAAATTAACTGCTCATTTCGGAGCATTTGTTTTTATTAGTAAAAAACTGCTCTTTATATTATAATTTAATTATCTGTTGTACATGAGTTGCAGTTGCGCCCCCCCACCCCATCCCCCCAAAAAAATATCTTGGGGGGGGGGGTGTATTGTTCAATATATCCTTCTAGTAAATATTAAAGGTTAACATATCACTTCATTTGACGCAGTTTTATAAAAAAATTCACACCTAATGAGAAAAATACTGTGGCACTGACTGTAACGTCCACCAACGATCGAGCTTCCAGTGGCTTTGGTCACTTGAAGAAGCACACATTTGAGTTGATATTGTTTTTTTCTGTGAAATATGGCCGCACAGTTCGGTATACGTGTTGGAATTAAATTGTTTTCCTTTGCCGCCGTTGTTGTTGTATCAGCAAACCGCAAAAATTGTAATTTTACAATCAGCATGGTGTGTTTACGAGCGCCAAAAGAAAATTGGGTGTTGTTTTCGCCCATCTACTCGAGTGGAAGTGGCAATTATCGGAGTGAAAGTGATCAAGGACTCCAGTCCAAAGCGCCAGTAATATATTTCTCATTGTAGTGTAAGATGTATCTTATAAATCTTTTACTGTAGCAACACCGAAGCTGTGCTTTCCATTTCCTTAACTTATAATCTGTTTCATTAACTTTTGGTAAGTTTCTAATGGAAATTACGTTTAATATACGTCTTATATTATAGATAGGACCCTGCGTACGCCATGATTGGTCGAAAATCTATGTTTTATCACGGTAGAAGGTTTTTGTTTTTCACTACTTGCGGAGTGTAATTTTAATCTATAACATAATCCAAATAAAGAAGCCGACTCGTCTATTAGACTGTGATTAAAACACTCCGGACATCTGAGAACACTCAAGAAATGTAGAAAACACTCGCCTGCGGCTTCTATATTTGTCAAATAAATATATCTTTAAACTATTATAAAAAACCATTAAGAAAAATATTAAAATCTGGCCCAAAAAACAAGTTTCACCACTTGTCTTGCACAATGTTTCTCATGCGCTAGCAATTATACATCTAAGCTTGCGGAATCATTTTTTTTCTCGGTAGAGTGAGATGGTATGGGCATGTGTTCCGGAGGGATGATGGGCATGTTTTGAGAAAAGCATTGGAGTTTGAAGTAAAGGGAAATAGGAAGTGAGAACGACCGAGGATGACATGGAAAAAGGAAGTGGAGAAGGAGAGCACGAGAGTTGGCTGGAAGGAGGATGCAATGAATGGAACGAGATGGAAAGTAGGAGTTCTGGAGATTGCTGCCAGATTGGGGTAAACCCAGCCACCTGGGTTTACGGGGATAAAACCGGATCAAAATTGGATTGATGATGATGATGAGAGTGACCGAGGTGAATAGCACAGGATATTCGCTGTTGATGAACCAAACAAGGAGCGTGTAAAGTGCAATTCACTTTCTAGTTTAATACTGAATATTTTATCTATACATACTACTGTAATGTAATATATGAATTACTTGTCTCAACATTTTCTGCTGCTTTAATATAAAACAAGCATTTGTTGTCAAATATGTTCAACAGTAGTTTAATGAACCTGTCTTATATTTTTGTTTGTCTTCAAGATTGACAAGGCGACAAATACTTTCCATAAGTTCCATTTACTGTACAAGTAACAAGCACACTATTCAAAACTATTGGTCATGATTGGAAATATAATCGATATAAATAAATGTCACAAAAATAAATCAGGAAAAAGTTTGTCTATATTAATATACAGGGAAGGCGCTCGGGGAGAACTTGGTTAATATTTGGCAAAAAATCCGAGCACTATTGCGTGCTACTCTACCTCCTCTTGCTCCACCTCGTTTGTGACCAGCACCTGAGGAGGTGAATGAATGAAGTATAATTACAATAGAGTTCCCAAGTCATGACGTTACAAAAGGGTTATTTTGTGAAATCACTAATTTGGTTAAGCATTCAGAAAGCTCGAGATAAAAAATGCCTCCATGTCAAAATTTAGCATTTTGTCATCACAGTTCTGCTCCTATGACTCCACACAAAATTTTTATGAGATTAGCTTGGTTCATAACTTTATTTGGGTGGAGTCATTGGAGCATATCTGCGAAAATATCTCGCCGACAATTTGCACCAATATTCAAACTTTTTGCAAGGATACATTTATAGTCTTGATCTCTCAGATGACTTTGACAAATCCAATAAATTCACAAATTTTAATTTTTGTGACTTCATGTGCACTTCACCACTCTAAAGCAATACAAGACCATTCCACAACCTAATACAATATCTGTATGATACATAGAATCTCCTCATTGTAATGTTAAAGCCTGTCTTACTCAGATAGGCCAAAACCATGCTCTGCACTGTAATTGGGCAAGTGACGATTGACAGGTACACTTTAAAGTAGGGAAAAGAAATTAGTATGCCTTTTCTTCTCCATCCTGCAATAGAGACTGTGTATTTGACACATGTAATAAAAGATTTTAATTGTGATGTCTATTTCCCAGCATTTTTTTCTACATTTGTTTCGCTTCACAAAATGTGTTTTCAAAGAATGAGCAAAATTATCTGTTATTCTTAAATATAAATTTACCTGTGCTCTTTACTCCAAATTACTTGATTACTTAAACTGTCTATTAATTACAATGGAATTACAAAATACTAAAAATGAACTCATATCACAGCCAACCCCACGAGATAACAGTGATCATGATTCATTCAAATAGCCAAAACTTTAATAAAGTTTAATAAAGATAAGGCCAAATGGTGCAAGATAATTGATGATTGTCATTGAAAAATGAATTTTTTTCCAATATCCCATTTGAATTCACAAATAATTTGAGAGATTTTAGCTAAGTAAGTAATTAATCACTCATGCATCATATACTAAGATTTTATTTGTTTGTAAAAAAATCAAAACCCTTTTATGTAGTTTCGCTTTCAATAATTTAATTAACAGATCATAAAGTTCTGTAGCTCCTGAAAAACAATAATGTAATCTACATTACAGTGATCTCTACTGAAGTGAACAATATATTCAAAATATACAACGAATGGTATCCATCCATAAAATATCTAACAGATAGTTTGTACCCAGTGGAGGCATAATTTATTGCAGACCAATCAGCTCTCTGGTTGGTCTGGAATTACATGGGTTATTAAAGAGTTTAAAAAATATACCTTTGGGTTGTGGTAAAAATCTTTGTAATGGCAACAGTTTTGCAGGATCAATAAAGAACTAAAATACAAATTTATATAGAATTAGAATAATTTTACGGACAACTGAACAGCAACAAGGAGAGGGGGAAACAACATGTAAAGTCACATATTAATTGAAACTGCAAGTTCTTCTTAACGATTTCAGTCATTTTATCTATTCTCTCTTGGTGTTAAAAACGTTTTTCATTATGCTTTTGATCTCTATCCAAAACATAAAACTACAAAGCCCAGTTACTGATTCTTGTTGTACATATACTGCAGGGGCAATTGTGCTACCCACATTTAGTAATAAAAATGTATATTCTACACCGTAAAAAAAATACTTACTGACGTTTTGGACGTTAGTCCTTCGTAGGAGTAAAGGGAAGAAAGGGAGAAAATGTAGAGTTTATATACGCAGAGAGATGAAAAACTAGCCAATAGAAACAAGGTAGCCATAGAAATTAAAAACAACGAATGAAGACAAATTAACAAGATAGGAATAAATTAGAAATAAGTGAAGCGTTCATTCATCCCACTGGTATTGTGTGTACCCAATCGGTGAATGAGTCGCATCTCTTTGGTTTTGCGGCAATTGTTGTCGCCGCTAACCAAAGACAAGCCAAAAACAATAAAATCTGAAAGAGAATGGTTAGGCAAATTAAAATGTTGGGAAACTGGTTTAGTCTAGCTTACCGCTAGTTATTTTTCTACCCACATTTAGCTTGTCAGAGTTGTACAACAAGCTGTGACCACTAGTATTTGATGCTCAAGCAGCCGAAAGCTGTAGGAATCTCATTACAAGATTCGAAATAATATATATCTAGTGGCAGCAAAATAAGAGAAGAAAGCTGACAAAATTAAGGTAAATCTATTGCTTAGGAATATACTACTTATTTCAAGTATGATGCCGACGAGAGTCCAAACAATTTTGCAGATGTTTGTAAGAAATTTTCAGAACTCTGTCAGGGGGCAAAAAATGTTATTTATGAGAGACTAGTGTTTAACCAATGAAATCAGTAAGGGGGAGAAAGAATTGATAATTTTGTGAGTGACTTGAAACAACTGGCCCTTACTTATGAAATAGGAGCTCTTAAAAGGCTGATTAATCAGGGTTTTTGCTGGAGTTCTTTCAGATGATCTTGACATTACAGTTGGCTAGTTATGATTATTGTTGAATGTGCGAGGCATCTGAGAGCCAGAAGTTGAAATTAAGTGTGCCGACTAACAAAATTGATCAGTCTGAGTTTAACATTTACAATAGTTAGAATTCCAAAACACCACCAGCTAGAAAAATAGATCCAATGTGCAAGTTTTAGGCCTCAGAAACTCATTCTCACATCCAGCTAAATGTCCCGTGTTTAAAGAATTTAAGAGTATGCAACTCCCCAAAAAAAAGTAACATCCAATCATTTGAAGAGAGTGATATCAATGCATTTGGTTCCATTAATGACGATATCTACACATACTTTGCATCTGTTGAACTAGAGGCCATTGATATCTTAGTTTCTAGGAAAGAAGGCATGATTAATACAACTGTTAATAACCAGAATATCAAGTTTAATGCTGACACTGGTGCAGAAGCAAAAGTGATTCCTTTTAGTCTATACAAAAACCTCTCAAAAAAAACACTTCAGAAAATTCATCAGCCATTGAAAGCATGGTTAGCTATTAAGCTAATTCACCCAGTAGGTGAACCTAGTGTTTTTTATTGCAGCTTCCTGTAGATGAGGCAACTCCTTAAGTACTAACAACTTCAACACTCCATAGAGAAGGTATTGATCCAGTAGGCTCCCAGTTGGTGTTGCCCCAGCACCTGAGATCTAACAGAGAGAGATGAAAAAGCTCTTCTAGGGTGTTCTGTTAGAAATAATCATGAATGACTTCCTGATGCATGCCGAAGAAATAGATGAGAATTTAACAATGGTACTGGAATGAGCTCGAGGTAAATAAAAGTTGAGAGTGGACAAAGTTAACTACATACAGGCCACACACTTACTTCACAGGGCCTACAGCCTGATACTGAAAAGATCCAGGCCATCATGGACATGCCACCACCAGTTGATATAGAGGGAGTACAGTGACTCTTAGGAACAGTAAACTATCTAGACAAATTCATAGATAATAAGGCAGACACTCAGGTACTTATTTCTTTTTGTATGGGATACACCCCAACAATGCACATCTGAACAGCTCAAATATGTTACTAGTACAGAACAGGTCACACATGTGTTGTCATACTTTGATAATAACAAGCAAACCATTCTAAATGCTGATGCTAGTAGCATAAGTATAGGTGTAGTAGTAATGCAAGGTGGGTACATCATTGCATAATTATGGATCAGGAACCCTGACTAACTCAGAGAAGAATTATGCTAACATCGAAGGAGAACTACTTGCTATTTTTGGTGGTAAAGATGTTCCATACTTACACCTGTATGGACGGCAAGTGACAGTAGAAACAGACCACAAGCCCCTTGGGTCCATTTTTAAAAAGTCACTCAGTCAAATATATTCCTGGAAAACAGCAAGTCCTTTCAGATTGTTTAAGCAGAGCCCCTGTTGAGCCGATGGAATCACTTGGCAATGAGTATGATAAGGAGGAAGTTCATCTTATTAATCCATTAGGGTTTAATGATGATGCTGTACCTGAATTTAGGTACAGCACCAGTTCTGATGACACCTCTCAGGTTGTGATGGCACATGTCCTCAGTGGATGGCCCTTAGATAGAACATCAGTTGATGAACTAGCATAAGAATATTCCAGCTACAAAGATGAGCTCAGTGTTGAGGTTGGACTATTATTCAAGTCGAACAGAATTGTTCTACAGGCTTCTCACTGAGAGGCGAGCGATCACATGTGCACGCCTTGGCACACGCCTCGATTGCACAAGGCATGCGATCAATCACACACCTAAATTTAAGTTGCTTGAAGTTTTTTACTTCATGATGTCACTTTTTTTATAGTATTTACTCATTGGGAAACACATTGTATCTATCAAACTACCAGGGTGTCCAGCGGCATGGTTGCTCAAAAAAATAGGAAAATAGGAATTTCAGGATTGAGAAAATAGGAAAAATAGGAAACTTTGTACTAAAAAATAGGAGAAAAATAGGAAAA
>JAOTRI020105056.1:0-13685 GCA_028564885.2 Zoanthus sanctaehelenae
TATGGAACTGACCAGGCTTTACAAACCTAATGCGTTACGTTACGGACTATATGGAACTGACCAGGCTTTACAAACCTAATGCGTTACGTTACGGACTATATGGAACTGACCAGGCTTTACAAACCTCGGATTTTTGTTTGCGACGCATGACATCGTCATATCGTGGAGGAAGAGTGCTAAGACCATTAGGGATTCTGGGATGTCGACTGTACGTTGGCGGGGGTATCTGTATATCATCGTTTGGAGACACGAGGGGCTTGGGTTTTACAGGCGGGAGAGTGCGATAAGGGGAACCTGAAGAGGGTTGGCGCATGGGGTATACAGGCACCCCCCTATTTGGTGAACCAAAGAAGTCAGCATCGTAGACGTATGAGCGTGGTACAGGATTTTGCGGAATGTCACTAGCTGGTTTGGTTTCTGGCCGATGGCGAGACGTGTCGTGCCGAGGTGTACTTGTTAAGGGATACGGATTAACTGTTGATAAAGAGGACAGAGGAAGCGTTAAAAATTAATACGTTGTTCAGTTCCTGTGCTCACTTAGTGGGTGGCTCCACCTTAAATGTTCTTCCATCGGTACCGTAATTTAGCTATCCTGCCGAATAACAGTAACTGTTGATAGTTTTTCAGCAACATTCTAATTAATTATGTCTGTTCAGATAATGATTAGTGTAGCAGCGATAGAACATTTATTCATACTAAAAACCTAATTAATATCTAACTTACATTATGTAAGTTACAGGGTAGTTAAAGAATAACAAGAAATTCAAGTGAGATCTCTTAATGTGGAAAATTAGTCGTGAGTGCTCGATGGACTCTCTGGCAAACACCCAAAAACCTTAAGACGAGGTCGCCGGCGTAATAGTCCTTGATGGTACAGTGCATGGTTAGTTAATAAGAAAAAACAGGGAAACATGGGTACGAGTCCTGTTCAGGACATTGTGCACCAATTTTCGGACAATGAAGTGGAAAAGAAAAAAGTCTGTTAATAAATTCAAAATTTTGTATATTATTTATGTTATGTTAGAAAATTCATATTTCCTTCTTACTCTTAACTTCATTGAGCGATTCAAAGGGGTTTTGTTTTCTAACTTTGCTGCAGAGAGCATGTAAACAAATATTAAGAACGTATCTGTTGTTAATCCCCGAGAACTTAAAAAATAGGCACGCAGAGCATGTATATGGCAACTGCATATGCACTTATCAATGGATATATTTAAAGGAACAACGTTATAGAGAATTATTTTTTTGGCTTATATTCATCCGGATCGGCTAATATATAAGCGAAATAAAACTTATCTGAGAAACGATGGGTTTGAAAAATTTCATGATTATAGTATATACACATCTGAACACACATACCTATGATACAGTTAAAAAAATCAAATAAAAATAACAAAACAGTTACTGTTTTATAAAGGAAGAATGCTGGTTCCCCGAAGGAAATTTTTTCTTCCCGAAGGAAATGTTTTGTGTCACGAAGGTTAATAATGTTCACCGAAGGGTATTCAGAAGTTCCCGAAGGAAATTGAATGTCTCTGAAGAACTACAAATAGATTGATTGTGTACACGAATCATTTTCAAAGCGCTCTTTCATTTAGAATTTTATAGATTTACCAAATAATATTCTCTTTTCGCCTTTAGTAAAAAATACTGGTGCAGTGTTTGAAATCATAGAAAATCACAACAAAACTTAAACCTTTACTTGGCGCAATTTGCAAAATCAAAATATGAGTACATGGTAATTCAAGAATAACGTAGCTTGATCGTAGTTGCATTAGATATAAATTCAAGATTTTACAAAAAACATTTCGATAGTTGTCGTTTGCCCAGTCCGTCGCGGTAGAAATCCTCGTGGCTCATTCGAGAGAAAGCCGGCTTGTTTTCGACTAGTTTGTTCAGATGAAGCAAAAGCGAAGACAAACTGTAGATTAGAAAACTCTTACTCACTTACAAAGTGGTAGCATTGTGGCTACGCCAGTAGTCGTAAAAACATCTTTTCACGTTCTAACTCCGCGTGCACGTGCTCCGCTTGGTACATTCCAACGTGCAGTTATTGTACTTACTATTGTTCTTTGTAGTAGTTGTCAGCAGGGCGGATAAAGATTGGGCGGGGAAACCATAAAAAAGAAGAGAAGAAATTTGGCGTTGAAACAAAAACATTGTCCACTTCAACTTTTGGAATAAGCCGTGGGAGTAATCAAACGGTCATAGTACCCGGGCCTTACTCTTGCATCACACATTCAGCAAGAGCGCAACGCTCGTTTCCCCGCCCAACCACCCAACCCACCCTGGTTGTCAGTGTCGCTGTTTTTCTTGCTAAGGTTCTTATTGGTCGAGTAAATGATCATATATCATAAGGGTATATAGTAAACGTTCAATAAAACAAATGATTACATAATCAAAATCTACTAAAAATATCATTTTGTACCATTTTCAGGAGGATCAGGAGAGTAGGTTTTGACTGGAGTCATAGGGGGTGAAGGGGTTATTTCACCAGACTCTTGAACCGCTGGGGGATACCGTGGTAGCATTGGATCTTTCTCGTGCCAGTCCCCTTCATTATCACTATTGTGTGTACTAAATGAGCTTCTTTCAGGATCAAACTTTCGAGAATCTTCGATTAATGGATCTGGGTCTGAATTTCTACAAATAAAAAAAATCATTGTCAACTCTGCTTAGAAAGTAATTAGAAAAGTACAATTCCGCAAAGACTATTATCATTGTCAGGAACTCTGCTCTTTTAGATCATTGATGTTCTATACTTTAACGTTTAAACCACTTGATGAAACCCAATAAAGCTTACATCATGAAGAAGTTGATGAAACCCACTAAAGTGACCATTCGTTTTGTTTGTCTTGAGAAGAAGAAAGAATTGGAGGTATTCATTCAACTTTTGAAACAGTTGATGAAACTTAATAAAGTGACCATTCGTTTTGTTTGTCTAGAGAAGAGGAAAGAATTGGAGGTATTCACTCAACTTTTGAAACAGTTGATGAAACTTAATAAAGTGAGCATTCGTTGTGTTTGTCTAGAGAAATAGATACGATCGGTATTATTACTCGTTACATCTTGCAAGAAAACGTTTCATTCGTGTCTTGACCTGAAGGTGTTTATACCTTATTGGTACCATGGAAACGGCGGTTGTTGTAAATTCTTTGTCTGGGTTTAGAGGTTTCATTTCCATGTTGTCTGTCTCGTTAATCCACAGATCAGGGCGTTTCTCGTCTTTGCTTTTCTTCTTCACAGATCCATTAACTGTGATGGTCGGTTTGTATGTTGGTTTTGGAGGAGGTTTCCTGTGGGAAAATGAAATTATACAATGAAAACCAAGCTAAGGTAGTCCAAGGTTATCGAGGACTATTTTTATTGATAGTTTATTTCAGGCAATATTTCTTGTTATTAATGCTCACAATGATTATTGGGAATGGTCATCACTGAAACTAAACACAAATTTAAACTAGATACTGATTTATAAACAACCATGATAAGCAATGGTAATTGAACTAAGAGGAGTGCGTTTTGTAAAGGTAATCACACTGTTTTGAGTTCAATTTGAAACTAACTTGCACGAATGATGTTTTCAAAAAACTGAAATTGCACGATCCACTTCGGCGAGTGAAATTTCAGCTTTTTGAAAAACTCACAAATGCAAATTAATTCTAAATTGAACGGAAAAATAAGTATGATTACTTATTAATAATATACATACAAAAATTTCGAGATACCTTATCATGAAAATCAGCCACTCGATCGTACGTTTTGCAAAGTGTTTGGCTCTCACGGCTCGAAATTTTCTATTTCAATGACATTTTCATCCTCAAATCATCCCGCTTTCTGAACGGGCTTCACAAAAGGTTTTTGCTTTTAGAGCTGGTGTACGCGCCATCCATTGTGTACGCGCCATCAACGCTAACACGTAATGCGTCACCAAAACAATAAACTTGATTGGTTCTTGCTTAACACCATTGTTTATTAGCCAATCAAAATCAATAATTTTTTGAATAAATTACACTGAGTTAATTCTTTTGGCACTGAATTAACTCTTAACAAAAGGTAGGAGTCGAATGTAAAAAAAAGATTGCCTTTTTAAATTTTATCATTTGCCGTAAATAAAATATAAAAAATTTCCTGACCTTGTCACACTTTTTCCTAAAATCTGATCAGCTATTTCAGAGTTTTCCTGCTTTGTGGTTGGTTGATTAAATTGAAATCGACTGTTATAAGAATGAATCTTTACCTAGGGATGTACATCTTCTCCCGTTCACTTTTACAAAGAATAACAGTGATTATAATTATAGCTAAAGATTAATCTCTACCCAAGATGCAAATCTTACCCACTTCTCTTCTTACAATGAACAACACTGATAATACTTATAGCTAAAGATCAATGCCTACCTAGGATGTAAATCTTCTCCTGTTCTCTTCTTACAAAGAATAACGCTGATGATAATTATAGCCACGAGGGTCAACGCAGCAACAACAGCAACCACGATCCATAATGTCTTGTCTTGAAAATTATTAGCGGTCTGTTTTGCAACAACACTACTGGACGCTGGGGGCCAAAAACATTTGAACTGAATTATACCGGGTCAATATTTCCCGAAACGTTAACTCAACTTTAAACGCTCTTATTTAAGCCAATACTGTGTTGCAATGAAAAGTGTAAATGTTGCAGTTTAATTTGATCCTCTGGTTATTTTTCTCAAACTAGTTTATTTTTTTTAAACCAGCTTATTTATCAACTGTCTCAAAAGGGCTTTCATATTTTGGGGTGCAGTGAAAAATAAGAGCATGGTATTTTTTATTTTTTTTTGGGGGGGGGGTTGAAAAGAATAACACAGAAAAACTACGGGAAATCTTCCGACCTAACGTCCCTACTCTCTTTCTTCCCTTTAATGTCCCCCCTGATATACCCTTTCCCCCCATTACTATACCTTCCCCACTCCCTCTTACTATACCTTCCCCACTCCCTCTTACTATACCTTCCCCACTCCTTCTTACTATACCCTCTTAACTGACCCCTAGTCACAGATATTTAACTTTTTTTTCAATCCTTACAGGGATTTCAACCTCTGACCTCTCGCTCTGCATTTATCAGTTTTTATTGTTATTATAACTTATTCGGTTCCAGACTCCCTGTGTTATAGTCTCAAGAAACATAGCCATTCGGGAAAATAAAACCAGTACAAAAAAATGAAACCAGTTTAAAAATTTCAAACTGGTTCAAAAAAACTTAAACCAGAGTCAAATTAAACTACATCATATATACTAAAATTTAAATTAAACATTGCAAATTAAAATGCCAGTTGTTTAATTGTTTAAACTCTTTAACTTTTTTGTCCAGACGAAATCGAAGAGTACCTTTTTGGGGGGCCACCTGGTACAAAGCACGTTTTTGCATTCATGTTAATATGCTCTTTGCAGTTGGGGGTGACGTGACCAAAACAATGTCCCGAAATTTCAAGAGGAGGCTGACAGGTTTCAGCATTTAACTGTAAAAAAATAGCAAGCAACCGAAAATACGATACTTTCTAAGGATCTGTATGACTGGCGTGTAAGATTACTCTTCCGTACCATTTTCTTAACTTGCTCTTTTCATTTTTGAAGTTCATCTTGTTATGAAGTAACAGTAAATAAATCCATTACAATTCTTTAAGTAACCAACTGATTTACTTCCGATCAGTTGGGATGCAAATTTGAGAGAACAGAATTCTAACCAGAAAAAAAGCCCTCTTTCAGTTTGAGAAATTTTAGTTAACACATATTTCTATGTAAGTATTTGTCTATCGATGTGTATATTTGGGTAGTTAGCTGTCAATGTAATAACATTTATTGAAAAAGAATGCCACAGCAAAGGAGACACTATTTAAAAACTCCATCTTTGGCTAAGTTTGCTTATTTTAGTTCTTGATTTGACTCCCTGATGTCTGCATGAGCTCAGCTCGAAAAACGTCACTGGAATCTTATAAGAGTCTGCATAAATCGTCGATATTCCACGTTTTTAGGCAAAAACAAGAACTTATTAGCAAGAGAGAAACAGATATGAATATCAAGTTACCTACAACAGTGGATATGGCAGCAGTTGTTTCTTCATCCAACGGAGCTACGGAGGTAAAACACCTCTACTCATGAGAAAAATAATATAAATATATAAAACAATAATGAGATCCATTTTGCTATAATATCAGATGATTTCATTAATTTTATGCTTCACATCCTTTTTTGACCGATTAGTAGGTTTATACTAAATGATTAGACCTCTCGACCTCATGAACAACAAGTTTGAATAGCTCATTCTACTTACACCCTTTTTTGACCGATTAGTAGGTTTATACTTAAACAATTAGACCTCTCGACCTCATGAACTACGAGTTTGAATAGCTTATTCTATTTACACCCTTTTTTGACTGATTAGTAGGTTTATACTTGAACAATTAGACCTCTCGACCTCATGAACTACGAGTTTGAATAGCTCATTTTACTTACACCCTTTTTTGACTGATTAGTAGGTTTATACTTAAACAATTAGACCTCTCGACCTCATGGACTACGAGTTTTAACAGTTCATTCAACTTACATTCTTTTTTGACTGATTAGTAGGTTTATACTAAAACGATTTCACCTCTGGGCCTCATGGACTTGTAGTCAATTTGTCCTCGAGGTCTAATTGTTAAATAGCCAATGCGTCAAGTTTATGAGATGGATCAACAAGTAAACACAATTTATGCAGCAAATGCACGTGCATCCCTTTACTAAAATGTTGTTACTTCTAGAATGACACCATAGAGCTGACAAAACTGATCTGTGAACTTACCTAGTGGAATATTAATAGCGTATGTTTTGGAGTAGGGCCCCCAACCAGCGCGTGTCCTTGCTCTCATCTTAAAAAAATACTTTGAGCCGTCAGTCAACGTCATTGTTGTCATAAGCTCCGAGCCATTCACTCCAACCTTACCCCACAGTTTTAACTTCGCTTCACGGTCGAGCGAGTATCGTATTTCATACATGAGAATCTTGCCATTCGGTTGCTCGGGAGGCTGCCAGTGTAGATCCAAGTGTGTGGGCGTAGTCTCGCTTGGGTTCCCATTTAAATCCACTGGCGCACCAGGTTCTTTTGAAAAAAAAGAAACATTTAAGCAATTTGATATCCAGTGTAATTATGTGACGAAAAAATTCTGACAAGTTTTGAAAACATTTTTAGATGGAACGTTCCATTTTTGAAGATGTTGCTGTGATGATAACCAAACGTTTTAATTACAGTTGATTATGCACCGTCTTACAATTGAAAACTATCAACGTTTCAAATATCTGCAATTAAACAATAGAGTTTGTTTTGTAATAGTAGCTTTACAAGAAATTTATGGCTTCTTTTAAGGTTGCACTGAAAACATGTGCCCAATATGCTACTATTCCTGCGTAATAATGGAGCATTACAAATAGCTAAAAGCTGTTTCTGAGATGTAGTGGCAATGTATGGATTTCGGGTTCCCCTGAAAATATGGGCCCAATATGTTACATACTGTTCATGCGTGATACTTGAAGTATAGAAAGAACATTGTGACTCATAAAAGAGTTCACCACCCAGCACTAAAACGATTATTCAAATACTTAACAATTATTTCATGAGCGCGCGTTGGATATGAGATAATACATAGCCAACGAGGAGCGTAGCGCCAAGTTGGCTATAATCATTTCATATCCAATAAGCGCGAATGAAATAATTGTTTTATTAAATTTCATGAGTTTTCCGAACCCTTCAATACTTGAAAATAGCAAACAAGATTTTTTTGTTGGTTTCCATATATGGTCATTCGGTATATGAGCTGATAACCGAGATTGAGTGAACCAATCAGAACGCTAGAAACGCAAGATTCGAGGTCGAAAATTTAATAATGATAATTATTTGAAACTTTCTTATAAATGTATGATGACCGAATTTATTATCATTCACTCTCTGATGAATGCTTTTAAGGCAATTTAATTTTCTATAATAAAAACTGCTGCTGTTTGTAAGTTATAATAACTCTGTAAGAAGTACTTTATGTATCGCCGAAAACATTATTGTCGTTTTTTTCCTTTATTGAGGTGTGCTTAAAACGATATACAAATTATCTATTTCTAAAATGGGGTTGGAATTATACACAGGCCTTACCTGTACTCTAGTAAATATAGTTTTAAAAACGTAGATCGTGATAAAACATCGATATTAACTTTATATCTTAGAAATTTAACGTGAAATTACTCTGAGAAGGACTGGACAAACGACCTGGCCATCCCCAGCGCCACAATGGCAAAGTAAAACATTCATATAGCTTGAGGAGCAAAGTAATAAAAACCGTTGTGTATGCACAGTAAATCATTACTTTCCTTTTTTGTAGATAATGAATTGATAATTACTGGCTTTTATTTAGATCTATAAGCGCAGCCAAAGTAGCAAGAAATCCATACACAGAGCCGTTAATCAAAGTTCCAAGTCATTTGATCTGTATGAAAACAGCCCTCGCATGATTCCCCAACATCTAACTCCTGATCTCCACAAGATGGAAATGACAGTAGACAAGTTCGTTGTTTCAAGGTCTGTACTACTACTGTAACTAGATTTTGGAACACAGGGTGATGATATGAAACATAATATTTTGTGTTCATCAGCTTCTCAGCACCAAAAACGTCTTAGGAAAACATCTTTATATTATTGAAGGAAAAGTGGTTGTTATCAATTTGTTGTCAGTCTGTAGTTGACACTCACCATCTGTAATTCCAAGTAATGTATCGAAAGTGGGGAAAAGAGTTGAAAATACGACGCGCTGCAGAGTACCGTAAACTGCCGCTTATAAGCCCTGGGTTTATACAAGTTTGTAAGGAGTTTTGGGTGTACGAGTAATTCGAAGTACTTACTTTCTATTAGAAAGTACAAGTTTAACGATTCTCTTTTCTGTAGGGACAAAAAGAAGAGAAAATCTGAGGGAGGTAACATAGGAGAACTTCTCACCGTTTCTAATACTTCCAAGAAATCCAACGGTTTGTTATCCCCAGAAGAGCTGGAATATTGGCACACGCACTTCAAGTTATCGGATCATGAAGCGGGACTAACACCGCAGTTACCAACAAAAATGACGTCTCGTAGGACCATAGCAAATGCTAATCAGGTAAGTAAAGGATTACATGGTACTCGAAATTGCGACCGATACGATCGCATTTGCGACCAATAAACGTCTCTTACAGCTACCCTACCATTACTTTTCAACCTTTTTAAAAAAAAATGCTGCGACTAAAATTTTGCAACGATTCGCAAAAATGCATCCACGATTTTTTTTATTTAACTTTGAGCCCTGGATTATAAAAATTATTAAGAATTTTCTTTTCTTTCTAAACTTGTTGAAATTTAAAAAGTACTCATAAGATACTTTTCATAAAGTATTGGCAATCTAAAAATCCAGATATCGTCATATTTAAAAATTGATTTATAAAACGTTCACATGTGCATGAGTGATTGACATAGTTGATAAAATATTTGTTCTCAGCCACAAGGTAGCCCCTCAAATCTGTCGAGCTTCCTAAATTGAGTTATTTTGTGTAAAGCAGCTGCGAGTCTTTGGCTCCGTTTGGACCGGACACTAGTCAGTGGCAGGATAGCTCAATTACCTAACCTGGAAGGAAGGATGGAAAGCTGAGTTGGCATATGTGGAAAACAAGATTAACAAATAGACAGCTTAAGCAACAGACGTTCTTATCGCCACGGAGGCGAACCGGAACTAAACTGTCAACAAATACCGCGTACCTGAACACGTCATGCGGTTGTGGTGATCTTCACGGAGGCCAACCGGAACTAAAC
Source organism: Zoanthus sanctaehelenae (assembly GCA_028564885.2). Classification (NCBI taxonomy): domain Eukaryota; kingdom Metazoa; phylum Cnidaria; class Anthozoa; order Zoantharia; family Zoanthidae; genus Zoanthus; species Zoanthus sanctaehelenae. The sequence goes on from JAOTRI020105056.1 coordinate 9,833, forward strand.
TGTCAACAGATGTCGCGTACCTGAACACGTCATGCGGTTGTGGTGATCTTCACGGAGGCCTACAAGCTGTTTTCTGTCTCCGTGTTGATCTGTCAGAACTGCGACGTTTGTTCATTAAAGTTATATCTTTTAGCACCAAAAAGGATTGACAATAAATCTTTTTATAAAGTAAATTATTATTACTTTAACATTGACTTTTGCTCCCGGTGGTTGCTGTACGTGCAATCAGTTTTACGATCGTTTTGTTTTTGTCTGAACCCTTCAAAGTTTGTTTTCGCGCTTTTTTACCCTACGTGCGTCCGTCGTGGTAGCGCGCGCACTGCTAAGTTTAAAAAATGGCGCCAAAATACCCGTTCTCGATCCAGTCTACTCTTGGAGAATTGACCTCCGTAGTGAGAAAATATTCCGGAGCTTAAGCTCTTTATTGTTACTCTTGGTGGAGCCGGGGCCGAACTGGGGACCTTTTGGTCATAAACAAAGATCTTACAACTGCGCCAACTATTTCTGTCTGCCACAGATCATGTTAGAAACATTTCGTGGAGCATATGTTGTATGTTTAAAATGTTTAGGTCTTTGAAAGCTTCAAAAGGTCTTAAATTTGGAGGAGCCTCTAATGTGAATGTTATATTCTTAGGAAATGAAGCAGTTGTCGCTGACAGAATGGATGCAGTGGCAATCAGTTCCATCAGCAATTGGATCAGTGACACACTCGCGGAGGACGCAGCATTTAGTCGAGTTGCTTGAGTTTATTGAACTGCACAGTGGTGAAAATGCTAGTGAACATGGCTGCTATGATGCAGAAATGATCACGTTTCTTGATGAAGACGATATTGTAAAGCCTAATGCAAGAAAAGAGGATAATTTATCTGATGGCATCGATGAACACCCTTTGAATAAACGAGAAAATATAAAATGTAAATCGGGTAAGGCCAGAAAAAAGAGAAAGAGACTTTCGTTTGAGTCAGATGAAATTGATTCAAAACAACAAAATATTATTGAAGAAAACAATACTGCTAACTATGATGACCGACACGAAACACATCTAGAAAAGACTTTACAGGAACAGAGTAATAATAATAGTAATAATAATAAAGTGAAATCAAAAGTAAAGCGAAATTCAAAAGGTGAGAAAAGAAAATCCAGCGAAGTAAATTTTCACCAGCTTTTTGCTGATGATGGAAGTGATGAAGATTTTGAGATCTCTTTGCATTCGAAATCCGTTTTTGATGCACCACAACCAAGAGTCAATATGTCTTCTTCACCTGTGCCCACAATTCCTGTGTCCATTCAGAATGAAAACGATACTGATCAATCGAAGGATAATGTCAAAAGCTCCTCGTTTGCGCAAGACATTGAAAAGCCCTCTTTTCCTTTTGAGGGACAAGAAATCAAAACTTCACATAAAAGTCCTAGCACTGAACTGGAAAACAAAACACCTAAAAAGCTGGTTGAAGAAGGAAGAAACGGGGAATCTGATGAAGATTTGGCAAGTCTTCTTCCTCTCGATTTTCCCCAGAAAGAAAACTGTGTTTGTACCCATAAGAACCACTTTCCTGTGCATGCAGATGGTGTCGTTCCAGCTCCGCCATCCCTAGACTCATTAGCTAATATAAGCTTAGGATCTCTAGATACAAGTCATGAAAATTTAGAATTCCGAATTAATGTAGATAGTAATATAAAACTTATTGATGCTCAAAACAATGATTGCGTACAAAGAAACAAAGATAACAATCAGACACAAATCATTAACGATTTGATGTTGGACGAATGCCTAATTGAAAGCTTTGAGGAAAATACAGATGTTGAATTTGCGTGTTCAGAAAAGCAGAATCGCGACGTGATTGAAAGAGAACGATCAGAGCGAAAGGTTGAAAGTACTTCCGAGAAGATACAAAATAATTTAATGAATCATACTACGGAAAGTAAGGAACACGGCCGTGGGTACAAAACTTTTCGTCTTGATAATCGTTCAATCGATTTTAGCGAAGAGGAAGTTTGTGAAAATATTTTTGATTTCAACGATCATTTCTCTCTCTCCGGGATAAGTGACGAGGAAAGATTTGAAAAGCAGTTCCTATCTGGTGTTAACAAAAGCTCGGATTTCCAGGACGAGTCTCCGGATATTGACAGTAGCGCCCCAATGCCAAGTCTCAGAACACGATTGAATGACCAAATCTCTAGAATGGGTGATATTACAATCGATTTTGACAAGAAGGAAACTTCTGGAAAGTCTATATCTTATTTAGAAAATAATATTTCAAAGACTATATCTAAGTTAAATGTTTTTAAACGTGACTTTATAGAAAAAAATAATGCGACTGTTTCCCAAACTGATAACTGTGCAGGTGTACAAGAGGGATACAAACAACAGAAAGGAAATGTTAATTTACCCTGTTTACCGAATTTAAACCCCATTTCGATATCGCAGAAAGGAATTGAAGTCAGTTCTAAGGCTGAAAGAACGAATATGATGCTAACCGAGGAAAGCAATTTCGATACAAATGGAAATATAAGCCTCGCTTTAGCGAGTATTAAAAGAGATCTATCACCAAAGAAAAACGATTTCAATCAAAAATCAGATTGCTCAAGGCTCAGACTTAACTCTTCCTTAAAGGGTAACGCTTTCAAAAATGGAAGTTTCAGGAAATTAAAGAACTGCAACATTAACAACAGAAGTAAAAGTTTAGGAAATGATAATAATGAGACTTTTTATGTAAATAACAAAGGAAAAACTTTGCACTATGAAGCAGTTGTTGAAAAAGGTGATAGGAACACACCAAAGTCGGTTCAAAAAACACAAGCATTAAGTGACGAATCTTCTGATTCTAAAACAGCCAAACTTAAAATTGAGGGCGGAAGTGTCGTAGCAGTAATGGAAAGTGAAGACAACAGTGAAGTGGAACAAGAATCACCTATAAAGAAAGCACGATCAAGAAAAAGAAGAAAAGCGTTTCCTTGTTCACAAGAGGATGATTTGAAAGAAAACTCCATTGACCACAGAAGTGTCAACTTTAAAAGAATTCGAGTTAGCTCTACCAGCGAGGATGATTTTGAATATAATGCAAAAGGTATGTTTATAACTATTATAGCCAAATACTTTTAGTGTTATCGAACAATTTTCGGTTCTTAAAAAAACTACTTTCCTAAACTCTGTTATTAATTTTAATCTTTAAAAAATTTGGTTTGAACATTAATTATATCTGGATGTACCTATAATGGGTTATAGTTATTTTAGCCAATTATGTAAAATGTTTTCGATCAATCAATCTTAAGTTCTTGAATCTACTTACCTAAGCCTACCAAATTAGCTTTGATTAGATGTTACAAAAGCGCAATGTTCGCGAAGACGCGAGGCTCGCGTAGCGGCAGCGTAGTAAAGCGGTGCAATGGAGGTGCAAATATTTCGAGTGATCCAGGTGTATGTATTGTATAATTTTATGATGTAATGCCTAAGAGACATTTTGTGTTTGTTAAAAAACAGAGGCTAATTCGATTCATGACTGCTTAAAGAGAAACATTTCAATACACAAAACAAAATATTCTGATAACAGTTTGTATGTTCACATGGTAATTACACGTAATGCACACGTTGAGATATTCTGGTTTATTTTTGTTTTTTAAATAATAAAATGACAGCGCCCGTTCTCAGTGCTTACACAGCTCAATTCTGTGGTTCTCATGCTTTTCTCTTGCTCGTTGGTACTTAGCGATTGCTATTAATTGCGTTCCGGACGCTAGGGTAACGCAATCATAATCTTGCCCAGGCGGGAAAAATCTCGATTTTGTGGTTGATCCAAATCGACGCCATTTTGGATTTCTCCAAGGGGGTCTGAGTTCCATTCCTGAGCAGGCG
>JAOTRI020105067.1:0-13682 GCA_028564885.2 Zoanthus sanctaehelenae
GATTAGTGTCCCGTCCAGGGGGAGTCAAAGACTCTCATCCGCTTAACACTACAGAAACCGGAGATAAGCGCCGGCTCGATGGGCCACTGGGCTCGAAAGGATTTAGCTTTAAACGAATCAAACATCATGTTTGTCAAACATCATCAAACATTGCTGGAAGGAACATGTTTGACCCGTTTGAACAGCACGATCAAACATGTTGGATATTGTTGAACGGTGTTGTATTAAGTTTGGCTTTGTTCAAACTTTTCATCAAACATCGTCCAACATTAACGCTCGCGTGATCAAAAATATGTAATCTTGTTAGAAAAAAACTCATGGGCCTGGTACCGAGATCCAACATTGCTGGATAGTATTGGATTTGTTTGAACACTCGAGCATCAAACATTGATCAAACACCGTCCAGCACCACCCAACGATGTTTGTTGATGTTTGACCGTTTAAACGGGCCTTAAGGCTTAACTCCCGTCGAATGCATAAGGGAGCATTGTTGGTGTATGCCAAACATACCACAGCCCTGGAATGCCTACGGAAAGGCGATCCAAAAAGAGGATCTTGGTGGTTCATAAACTATTTGGACTGGAACAGAATGTCGTAGTTTCGATATTAGTCCTATTGTTTTGCTTATTTTCAAAAATATATAGTCAATAAGCGGCTTTCAACTGAGATGTTTATCAAGAAAAACGCCTTGTTATTTGATGTAATTTTTACGTTCAAGAGCTATTCGATGCCGAGAGTTGTCAGAACAATTTCTAACTAGCTTCACTAATCAACTAAATTAAGCAAGAATCCGGTTGGCTTATGCACTGCAGTGTCGCAGAGGTCACGTGTTCAATTCCCGTTGAAGTCTGAATGCTTTCAGTGCTTCTTGTTTGCAATCGCTTCAATTGCGTTCACAACCTCAAAGATCGTATATCTTAAGGTCTCTGCACATCTTTGTTTAAGGGTGAAAGCAACAGTCGTCAAAAGTGCAATTGGCGATATCTCGGTAAGTACACAGAGTAGAGAAACTGATTTGTTGTCAGTTGGGATTACATATTGAGTGATAAAATGCGCTTTTGAAAATTGATGTTTAGTTTAACAAAATACAAGAAATAGGTACATGTAGCTACAGCAATAAAATTCTTGCCTTTAGCGAGTGATGAAGAGCAAATGCTTTTTATGTCTTTTGTTTAACTTCTCAAAACGACCGTCGTCTTTGGTACCCTGTATGACTTCTATAGCTCAATGCATGTCTACGTGGGTACCCTGTGGTTATTAGTTACATCCCTCATACTCTGACACAGACCCATGACTAAGTAGCTACCGCTGATATCAGTACCCTGTGTTACTCCTACAGCTCAATGCATGTCTACTTGGGTACCCTGTGGTTATTAGTTACATCCCTCATACTCTGACACAGACCCATGACTAAGTAGCTACCGCTGATATAAGTACCCTGTGTGACTCCTACAGCTCAATGCATGTCTACTTGGGTACCCTGTGGTTATTAGTTACATCCCTCATAATCTGACACAAACCCATGACTAAGTAACTACCGCTGATATAAGTACCCTGTGTGACTCCTATAGTCCAATGCATGTCTACTTTGTTACCCTGTGGTTATTAGTTACTTCTCTCATACTCTGACACAAACCCATGACTAAGTACAAAAATACAGTGAAAAGTTGTTATTCCATAACACCAAATGGGCTGTTAAGTTGTTCGAAGATTGGCACAACGTGAAGCAGTCGGAGTGGAAGGAATTGATGTAATCAACGTGAACGATTTAAGTGTTCCACTCGAGCAGATGTCAGCGTACAGTTTGACCTTCTGTCTATGCAAGTTTATTTGTGAAGCAGCGAAGGCAACAGGCGAGCGATACCCTCCTTAAATTCCTGTTTTAACTTTTGGTTTGTACTTTTTTTTCATATTATTTTATCAAAAGTTATGAATACCAATTAGTTGAGGAGGGAGTCTGTATCAAAAGTTATGAATACTAATTAGTTGAGTAGGGATTCCTTATCAAAAGTTATGAATACTAGTTATCAATTCATCCACCCTAGTTAGCCCAGTTGGTAAGGTGCCACCCTGCAATGCGGGAGGCTTGGGTTTGATTCCCGGCCGGACCACCACTCAGGGTCTTAAAGTAATTGAGGAGAAAGTGCTGCCTTTTCCTCTAACATCTTCAACTGGACGCGTCTTCTCGGATAAGGACGTTAAACCGTAGGTCCAGAGGGCCATGCATGTTTTACAAATCTCTTTTTGGCGTTAACATGTTTACTCTCTTAAAGAAAGTGTACAAGTGTGTGTGTGTGTGTGTGTGTGTGTGTGTACAAGTTCTTCAAGAAATCGAAACAGCTAACCACACGTGCTAACATTCAGGCTTACTCCTTTTTATAGGATTTTACAACGGTATTACTCCTTCTGAGCCGTTAAGCCATAGTGCCCTATTTAGTCACTGTATCATTATTAGCAAGCTTGTACAACACAGTTCAGTATATCTGAAAAGATATTAGTTTGAAGTAGTACTTTAATTGGTTGTAAAAAACAAAACAAAAAAGCTAAATCTTTTCGAGCCTAGTGGCCCATGGAGCAGGCGCTTATCTCCGGTTTCTGTAGTGTTAAGTGGATTAGAGTCTTTAACTCCCCCTGGACGGGACACTAATCCATCGCAGGTTAGCTCCCAGCAGATGCTGGTACTCATTTACCTACCCCGGAAGGATGGAAAGCTGTGTTGGCTTAGGCGAAAAAGAAGGCCACACAAATATTCAAATCTAGGCGAAGTGCCGAGATCGCACCTTGTGGTTGGAAAGCAGAGATCTTACCAACTGGGCCAACCACGTTCGCCCGTGGTTAAGAAAGTGATTAAATAACAAAATGAATCTAAATGACATTAAACCGTGCAGTAATAATAACTAAATACAAGAAAAGTAAACAGTGACTAAATCTTGGATGAAGCAGTTTGATTGTTTGCATTTCTAAATCGTCGTTTTCAAATGTATGTTAAATATCTTTAACGAAGATTAGAAGGTCCATATAAGGTGGGATAAAATAGCAAATCATGAAACAGAAACAACTTAGCGCAAATTTCCTGGTCATTTGAACGTATTTGCATTAGAATTTCGCGGTATTTTGAAAATATTGGAACAGGGTTTTGTTGCCGAAGTGACACTTGATAATCTCTATGATCAAAATGTTAGATCCAGCGTAAAGAAATGTTCTCCTTTTTGGGTTTGAATTGTTTGTAAACTTGCGAATGACAATACTCTGTCAAAATATTCCATATAATAGGTTGAATGTAAAATTTTGGTAATTGTAGACCGTGTGGTATAAGTATGAATTACGGAAACTTTGTTTCTGACATGCATAAAACTAGATATCGACTCAAAGTAAATAAAGTTTTAGACAGAAAGAAGGTTTGCATTTACGAAAAGAGGTATTCGCGTTTTGTTGGAAAAATAAATAGTAACGTGCTGATTTGTAGGATTTATACAGTAAAAACCCGCATGTTAGAACCTAGTGATTTAAGAACCTGCTGGCAGAAATTTCCCATTTTTATACCCCAAAATATAAGAACCTGTTTAGCCAAGGAAAATTTATTCGGTTCTTATATGCATGTGAGTTATGGGATATTTTCATAAGTATTTTTAATTAATAAGTATACCTTTGGTGACTTTGAGAAACAGAAAATTCTTCATTGCTCACAAATAAAAGACATGTAAAGAAACAACTTTGTAAAAAAACTTACTACTTTGTAAAAATGCTGTAACATAACATAACATAACATAAAGGACCAAACCTGTTTTTTTTTTTTTTTGCTTGTTGAGGAATGGTTTCTACTGAAAACTTAAGAACCTAATAAAGAACTTAATTTAGCCTACATTGCCAACAATTACCCCTAAATATAAGAACCTGTTTTGCCAAACTTGGAAAAAAGCGGGTTTTTATTGTATAATAAACACACGACGTTGGCCAATAATTGTTGCGCCTTTTCGGAAATGTACGCACACAGTTTTGGCGCCATTCATACTCACTCGCAAGTAATGGCAGGAAAGCTTCTTGAAATATTACCCGTTGAATACCGGAGAATATGCAGCGTCTTACCAGACCCTTAATTGGCTGTATTTTTATGACATGGAATAAATATAGATTTAAAAATTTACTAAAAAATACCAAAATACTTACACTTATGCTGCTCATGTTGTTTTCTTGGCGTCCATTCGGTTGCTTGACAAGTTTCTCAGAGTCTTTGTAGACAATATTATCATTGACGAGATAAACGGTAAATCGAAATAACGTCTATGGAAAATCAGTCTTAAAGTCCCTTCATCGCTTATTGACAACAAAACCAGCCGAGCGAAGACGCGAGGCTGGTTAGGCGGCAGCATTAGAATCTTGCGAGATTGAGTAGAGGCAGAAAAAATCTCGAGTGATTTAGGGAGATGTAAGTAATGTAAGATTTTATGACGTAATGCCAAAAATTCTTTTGCCTTTGAATAGACTAATCACAATGCTTTAACTTTGTGACGTTAGCAGCATGGTGAACAAACGAAGATTCTTTTTATCAATGGCAATTTATAAAACAAGAATATCGTTTTAAAGTTAGAAAAGTTTCAGTATGCAAAACAAAATGTTAACATAAGAGTGTGTATATTAGAATGACTTTCGCACGTAAAACACACACTGAGATATTTTAATTTATATTTGTTTCCAAGTAGTAAAACGAGGGTAGCATGGCGAACAAACAGCGGCTAGGTAATTTGATTCGTTTTATCAATGACATTTATTAAAACAAGATAGTCGATTTTAAAAGAAAAACGTTTCATAAAGGAAAACAAAATGCCATGATAAAAGTGTGTATGTCCGAATGTTTTTTTTCGCTTTTTACACATTGCGCTGAGATATTTTGATTTGATTTTGTTTTTCAAATAGTAAAAAGGAGAGTACCTGTTCTGGATGCTTATACAGCTACGTTCTGTGGTCCCCATTCTGTTGTTTTGCTTGTTAGCACATTACCGATAGCTATTACTATTTTTTTTTCATTTTTTATGAAAAGTAGAACCCTTCAGTAACACTAATTAATTTCAAAAAACAGACAGTTCTTCCCTGTTCCTGTCGATTTTAAGTGTTCAAACGTGCAAAGAAGACATGCAGTTCTGGACAACTGTTGTTTTCGACCGAACATTAATTCCATTATGAAGTCCTGGGCCCAGTTCAAAGGCTGGTTAAGTTTAACTCTGGGTTAAGCAAAAATTCAAACAGGAATGTCTTCTTTAAGAAAAGGTAAACGGTTATTTATGAAGACTGTTTGGATTTTTATAGGAAAAGTCTTGTTAATCCCAAAATTACTGCTAAAATTTTTCTCCTTATAACATTGGAGACAAGATCGTGGGTAAAACATTTAACACTGGCCATGGGTTAGTGCTAAACAGCTTTTGAACAACTGGGACCTGGTGTGCTGCATCCAGTTCAGTACTAACACTGTCAACACAAAATGGTTTTTGTTTACGGTTTATAGCACTGCAAGAAACAGATCAATTCAGTTTTATGTTGTTTGTTACGTTTTTCCTTGTACGACATCTGCCGCCTACCTCAGCGTCACAGGTACAAGTCTCCTGCCCCTTCGCTCGGTGAAAACTTGAATTCCTTTCTTTTGGTTAAACAGTGTACTTAAATTCGGACTTTTTCTTTTGTTATTTGAGTTCTGAGTTCAAAGATGACAGTGGTTTTCATTTTTTAAAATATTAAAAAGGCGATAAAGGGACTTTAAATACATATTTATTTGACATCAGCTTTGATTATTGTTCTGTGTACTTGATGTCTTGTTTTTTTCAAAATGCTTAAGTTCTAATGTTGTATTTTTTTAACTTGTGGTATTACTTTCCATTCAAGAGTATGGTAAGAAAGGATTTCCTTTGCCTGTTATTGACGGAATTGAACTCTTAAACACCAAAGTCACATCAGGAAAGGTTTGTCTTCTTGATTTTAGATTAAGTTTTTAAAACAAAACTTCGTTTCATTGCTGACAATCCCACTGAGAATCTTAATTTGTAAAAGTATTTTTAAAGTTCTAAAGTTTTGTTTTAGTTGAGTTGTAAACTACATTTTGTTTGGTAATGGGTAAATAAGTTTATGTAAACAACTAACTGACTTTTTTTAACTATAGACGCGTACACAAGCGTTTACTCGGGCTAGCTATAAACATTATAATGTTTGGATTCATAATGATGGGTCTAAAGTTTATTTATGCTAAGTTTTATGCTTCTATCACAAAATGAATGATTCGGCCTAAAAATTGTCGTTAGACGCTCAGCTAACATAAACAATCTCAGAAACGCGAGCTATAATAGAGTACTAAAGTGATGACGTCACAAAATGTTAATTTGTGAAATCACTAATTCTGTAGTTATATTTAGAAAGAACAAGATGAAAAATGCCTCCATGCCGAAATTTAGCTTTTCACCACCAATTAGTGATGAAATATTGCCATGGTTATGCTCTGATGTCCCCATAGAAATCCTTGTTAAATTGGCTTGGTTCCTAACGTAACGAACCAAGTCATTTTTAGAAGGGTATATATGGAGTCACTAGTGCATAACTGTGGTAATATCTCGCCGGCAATTTGCACCAAGATGCTTATTTTTAGCATGGAGATATTCTTAGTCTTCATCTCGGATGATATCTTAAAAATTTCCATAAGTTCACAAATTTTTATTTTTGTGACGTCACACTTTATTACTCTATTAAAAGCATTTCATGGAATTTGACATTCGTTTTATTTGCATAACGAAAATTTAAACCGTATTTATTTTGTTTAGTTCTTTCTTCTATGGAACTTTAAAACTTATTGTGTTTGAGTTAAACTATAAAAGGTATTTTTTACAAAAATTTGGGTTGTAAAAAAGCCAAATGCTAAGAAAAATAAAAAAAAAAATAGAAAACAAATAAACCTTTCAAATGTGTACTTTCTAGACTGCAGCTTTTCAGTTGACGGTAAAATTTGAAAACATAGGTTTATAAAGATATTTTATAGATCTAGCCATTTACAAGTCGAATAAAAAATTACTTGCAGATATTAGCAGAAAGAATAATGTTTCGGGCAATTCAAATTTGACATCGCGACAAAGACTAAATTATATGCAACATTTGGCAGCTCTCCGACAACAAACACGTGTGACTCAAACAGCTCCCGGTGAACTTGTGTTCGCTGAAATGCATTGCACAGCAATCTTTCCAGCCTACGTATAATACTTGCGAAAATTGCAAGGAAAAATATTTCCATTCTGAGGTCGCAAAATAGCTCTAGAAACACGTCCCGCATTGAATTGACACGAATATGAAGCGTGTTGACTCAAACAATCGCCATGTCCATCATTTGTATACTTTGACCGTTGGAGCAAGAAGTTCATTCGAAGAATTCTTTTAGAAAACTTTAAAAACCTGTTTGAAACTCTTCTCAGTCTCAACAAAACTTGCTTCGAAACCTTTTGGAGTTTTGATTAAAAGCCTTTTCAGTAAATGCAAACACAATGACTTCTGGGTAATTTTCCCAAACGCGACATGATAGAAAGATAGATATATTGACGAAAGGGTAAACCTTGACTCAGCTTACCACAGGTAGCCCGAGCAATTGTTGTGTTCTGATTCATTACTGGTTTGTTTCACTTTCAGAACTTCAATCTTATCTCCACTGACTTTAAGTACACGCCTGCAAGCAGCGAGAGGGCGGTTTTCCATCGTAAGAAGAAACATGCGCTGGGAAAGTTTCGAAAATACATAACAATTGTCTGATGAAACCGATGTGAAATGATGAAACTTAAAGACGACATATAGAACTCGTTCATAAATGGTGACCTGGCGACCTCGGACAAGATTCTCCCATACAGACCTCCCGCTCGGTTAATAAGACCTAATTAAAGAAAGAAACATCGTAGAAATTACATTGCAGCAAAAAAAGTTTCGAAGTACAATGACATGTTTATATGCTCTAATATTATAACTTACGTCACAAGACACCGCTGACCAGCTCATTTACGACCATGTCATCAAAAATTATCTTGAGAGTTTTCTTCATCCTTAAATTCATTTTCTCAGTGTGGTTTGACTAATCCGAAAAAATAACTTAATAATAGATTCAAACAAAAACTAGGTTAGTTTTAGCATTAGGTCGTCCTTTTTAAATTTAAAAATTGTCGCCATTTATGAATAATGTCTATTTGATTTTATATTTTATTTTCAAACTAGTGTGTAATTGAGAGGTACTTTTGCATGTTTCATTTTCTTTTTTAACGCTCATTGTCGCTTCTCCGAGTTGCTATACCAAATATTTTGATTATATAGTTTAACAAAACAAAACTTTTTGCCTTCAGTCTTAAGTGCAACAATTGCAGCCTGGGTATTTTAACAGAAAAATGTTTTACTTCGTTTACATCAAAATGTCTCAATTGTTACAAAAATTTGTTAGTGTTGTTATTTATTACATCCAATTAATATTCGTACCCTAACCCAGGTTCATTGTGAAACGTAATCATTCTATACTAGTTTCAGTTTGAAAATTTCATTTTCCTCAAATTTTGTCCAAAAAAACCCTATGGTAAACTAGTTTCGGGCGATTTTTATTTTGCGAGAAAATGCGCAAAGTTGAAAATAGGAATCAGGGCCCTAAAATCGCCGCTCATGGCCGCAGAAAACATGCAGAAAACATAGAATTTCAAGAAACTGGTACTCAAAAGCTGTATGTCGCTTGAAGTTGATTTTGATGTATGTTCTCAAGCAGCATCTAGATTTTGTTAATTTTGTTTAGAAGGCTTTAGAACTAGAAAACTGTCCAAAACTTTCATTGCTATATATTTTCGAAAATAGTTTACGATAGGGGACAAAATATGAGGAAATTGAATTTTCCAAACTGAAACTAGTTTCTAAATAATTATGGACATCTGCTTTTTTAAAATAACCCAAAGATCTGTAGTAAATATTAATATAATGAAATGAAATAAACTTTATAAATTTCTAATTATGATCATTGGTTTTGTTGTTTTGTTAAAAAGAGAAAATTTAGAGAGCAGCCGTTGCTAACAGTGAAACCGAAATCCAAAATGCCGAACAAAGATTTATCGTACCTTCATTCACGATTGGCTGCAACACGATGCCCTGTCACGAACACGTATTTTGATTGGTTGTAATGTTTAACAACTGAACTGTTTGGGCTATCAGTGCAAATGTCTTACACTCTAACACTACATGATCACATCATGGCCCAGCCTGTGGAATCGTGAATCTAGGCAATGGAATCCGGAATCCATCTTATGGAAGCTGAGATCCAGCCATTTTTAGACCATAGATTCCGGAATCTACGGACATGGAATATATGGCGTTCCATCCCTGCCAAAACTCAATGTTTCATTTTTTATTCTACTTTTCATATTTTATCCGATATTTGTGTTTGACATCTGAGTTTACACTTTCGTCATTCAACTTTCCTCGTGCAACATTCAAGTTTTTGCCTTGTACATTCACGTTTTCGTACGCAATATTCAAATTCATCGGGTTGTAATTTCAAGCTTTCGTTCAACATTGAGAATTTGCCATACAACTAGCTTTTGCTTTCAACATTTGGCTTTACATATTTAGCAAGTTTGCATTGTAAATTCAACTTTTTAAGCTGTTCTTTCATCCGCTGGTCATCCACCTATGGTAATCATGGGCTCAACTGACCCAGCTTATCCCCGCAAACATTGTGATCAAAAGAATACCTACAGGAATGGGGTTGGAGACCTCCTCTCCCGACTTTATTCGTTCCATCTCTTGTCAAACATGGCGGATGGCAAGCCGACTTTGAGTTCAACACAGGCCGCACCTGCGACTATAGTTGGAGCAAGGTGAACATAATTAATTTTGAAAATGTTCGTAAATGTGCTTAACTTAGTCCCGAATGTCAGTGGCTTTTTATTAAAGCATTTTTAGTAAACAAATATCGACTTGTTTTAAACAATACGACGGAAGTAAGCATAAGGTAATAGCTATGCATGCAATTTTGGTTTTTTTCTTGTTGATCATTCGACTATTTTGTTTTATAAGAAAAAGATTACTAAATTTCTATTCTACAGTTACTGTTACAGCGGTGGCCTAGTGGTGATGTCAGTATCGTTAGAAATCGGGGGTTTTCGGGTTAGAGGCTATTAAAATGTCTTTATTTTGTCATTTTGTTTTGGCTTTATTTTTTAATGTCTCTTTTTTCCTTTATTTTTTCATTATTTAATTATTAGATATAATTTAACCTTTGTATTTAATTTCAAGGAGAAGCTTTTAAAACGAAATACGAAATTACTAAAAATTACTGACAGGAAAAAATTAAATCTTTTACTGGAAATAAATATTAAAAGTTACCAGAACGCTTTGGCCATAAACTATGGCCTTCATCAGCTAATGCTGAGGGTCAGGTGATCTGTCAAGATCACATGACAGGCGACGAAGAAAACGCCTCTGTACCCGGTTCCACGAATTAGACAAACTAAAACGGAGCCCCCCCCCCCTTTTGCGGTTAAGTGACGGTTGCTCCACCTTTTCCCATATGGCCTCCTTTATTCCTCGTCGGACCCAGTCCTCTTCTCGATCGAGTATCACCACGTCCGTGTTGTTAAAAGAGTGGCGGGTTTCCTTACAGCGTAGATACACCGCAGAGGTCTGGGCCTCGTTGGATCCTTGGTGACGATGCTGTTCCAGGCGGGTGCGCAGGAATTGTTTTGTTTCGCCAACATAGCTGGCCGCACATCCCTGCGAACCGCACTGGATCCCATAGACTAAATTGGACAACTTCTCTCTAGGCATCTTGTCTTTGACCTTAACTAGTTTGGATCTTAATGTGCCAATCGGTTTAAACGTAGTCGAGATGTTATATGACTTGAGAACATTGTTAATTCTTTCAGCAACACCAGCAACGTACTGGATCTTAGCACTTGCCTTCTGTGGACGGCCTCTGCTCCCCCCTGTTTTAGGTTTCTTTCCCTTTTTTGCTGCTTTCCTTAAGTTACTGTAGCAATAAAAATAACGTTAACGTAACTATTCCGGGTTCGAGTCCAAAAAATTCGAGTTCAAAATTAATTATGTTCACCTCGCTCCATCTAGGCGCAGGCGCAGGCTGTATAGAACACTCAAAGTCGGCTAGCTATGTTTGGCAAGAGATGCAACGAATAAAGTTTGGAGAGGACGTGGAATTTAAAATTCAGCCACTTTTGGATCGTAGAATCCGGAATCCAGCAATTTTCGGACACGGAATTTGATACACACAGTGTAAAATCCAGGATCCGAGACTCTTTGTCTTCGATTATCTTACAGGGCCTCTTGTTAAACGATAAATTCTTTCATACAAAGTGTGATTTGGATTTAAAATTCAGACGCAATATGGCTATATCGTTATCAGCACCTATGAGCAACACAGTCATATAATAACTTCAAACTGAGTAATTTCTTGTGATACTTCAACATATTACGATGGTTTAAAATCCACCAAAATATTGAATCTAGCAAAGATACTACCTTGAAATTTAATTGGAAAACGAAAATATTATTATGAACTTTTCAGCGGCGTAGCCTGGATTTTTGAGAGGGGGGGGGGGGGAATAGGGTTCCAGCGTGGGGTAGTGATAAAATGGCTCTCAAATACTAGTAAAGTGAAGGTAGTATCAATGTTCATTTGAATATCCAAAAGCGCAGATTATAGATTTGTTTTTCGTTTTTCGTATGTCAGCATGTTACAAAACGAACAATTGTTAGGATAAAATCTCTACATATAGGAGTACTGTACAAGAAATAAGGAGGAGGTTCTTGAAGCAAGGGGGGATGAGTTCTGGAACCCCAGGAACCCCTCCCCCCTTTCATCCTCTTGGCTGCGCCTCTACTACGTTGATAGTTAATGATTAAAATCTTGAAGTCGTAACTCAGTGAAGTGATCCATTAATCTCTGTATTGCTACATTGTTAGGAGCACAGTTATGCATCCCCTGGCCTTGGTAGTAAGCTATGTTCACGATACAGCGAACTCTGTTAATGATGGCTTCATGAAGCTGTTCATGCATTGAAGGCAGGTTGCTTTTAACGAGTTTCTTTGGCACGAAGTGAAGAATTATAAGAACTATTGGCACCTTGTCTGTAAGAAAATTTAAATCACCAACGTTAGTGAGAAATCGTTATTAATAGCTCAATTTCAGCAAAGTTTTAACAGTTGAAACTGGTTATGCTTCATTATAAAAACAAAATACATAGTTGGAGAACTACGTTGCAATTAATTTATTAGTGAACCAATATGATTCGGTATTGGGTTAAAACGTTGAGCTTGATAATAGTTCCGGCCGTTTATGGTTCTCTGACATATTAATCTCAACGTAGTTTTCCAGCCTTCCATTTTATTTTACTCGTGTTTTCTAGCTGGGTGATCTTCTCAGGTGGTGTTTAAAGTACACGCTCAGATATCATTCAAATAGCAAAATCAGAGCGCCAGTTCTCAGTGCAAGCACATTTCGGTAAAGTCTTGCTTTTATCTCTTGTTCGTTCCAGGCTCTTAGCGATAGCTATTGCGCAATAGAGCCTTTTGACAAAAACCATCTCTGTTCAAATGCAAAGGTCTCGGAGTGGTTGGACGAGTCCCCCGTTTGTGAAACGTCCGGATTAAGATTACTTTTAATATTATTTTTGTGTTTTATTAGTGAAACAAAACGTCTTTTGGCTCCCAGATGTCAGTAAGAGAAGCAGATCTGTGTATGTATCGGTCTGCAAATAAAATAAAAAGCAAATAAAAAGCAAATTGACAGATATTCTTTAAGAATGGCTCAGAAGATGACTGGTACCACGCCTTACGGCAACCATGGTCTCCCGTAAATACGGCTAACGGCCACGTTCTCAAATTCCTAGCTCATATAATCCTTTAAAATTTAACCCCGTTAACACGGCCACCTGAGAAACCCAAGATATCTGTGACATGTCAGTTTCAATGAACAGTCTGTTTTCTCAAGTAGCGTTTACACGTAGACGGCTTTATTTTTATCTGTTTCCGACCGTTTATACGTAAGCGGTAATAGACATATAACTTTTTAGGTTAGCTAAAAAGCATGCTCCGACAGGCGCGTAGGCAGGGGGGGGGTGCACAGGGTGCACGTGCACCCCCCCACCTAATAAAAAGGTCCGCTCAGTCAGATCAGATACTATACGAGACGGCAAAATAAATACATTCAAAAAGGGTTGAAATAAAAGAAAGAAAGTGGACAGCCGTTCAGGTTGGGATTACAAATTATATAATAGATATTTTTCGATTTTTTCATATTTTCTTATCAATATT
Organism: Zoanthus sanctaehelenae; assembly: GCA_028564885.2. Lineage (NCBI taxonomy): Eukaryota > Metazoa > Cnidaria > Anthozoa > Zoantharia > Zoanthidae > Zoanthus > Zoanthus sanctaehelenae. The sequence goes on from JAOTRI020105067.1 coordinate 13,312, forward strand.
ATTGTTTTAAAAGATAAATAAATAAATCAGAGGAATAAAATCAAGCCTTCGAAACAATTTCGAAGTCACTGTTGTCAAATGAAACATTTGGTAGCACGTGACGAGTCAATCACTTTCAATTTACTTCAGGTCAGAAAGTGGTTGTGATCCTTGATTTCATATTCGTTTTACCTATCATCAATGGGCAGTCCGGATAAACACGAAAGGGAGCGGAAGAGAGCGGCAGCCATTTGCCAGAGGCATAAAAAGTTTCTGCAGCGAAAGGTTGCACGGTCCCAAGCTATAATGGGTCAGCCTTCCACTCGTCTTTCCAAGCAGGACGAGTTTTCTATTTTTTTGTTATAAAATACGATGCCAGAATCTTCCGCAAG
>JAOTRI020105078.1:0-13682 GCA_028564885.2 Zoanthus sanctaehelenae
AGAATGACGTCCAGCGAGACGTCGAAACGTCAAATCTCATCGTTGATTTTTATTGTAAAGTGTTTAAATAAGGGTTTGCTATTTAGGATTCTCATTTTTAATCTCATTTCTTTTTCTTGTTTAAGTATCTTCTCTAGTTCTTGTTCTATCTAGCTCTTTTGCTCACAGCAGGCCGCTGTTTAAAATTATGTTTTCTTTCTTTAGGGATTTAGCTGCTCGCAATTGCATGGTTACCGGTGACTTTGTTGTGAAAATTGGAGGTATCTATTTTTATCTTTAGTTGATTTTGTTTGAACTTTCACTGTGCTTATTTTCGTCAACTCTTTATGGGTTTTCTTCATTTATAACCCTTCCTTTGTCGCAGTCTTTTTAACAATACGAAAATGAGCTATAAGGGTTGCGTCAATTGTGGACTATACAAATGTCTTCTTTCTTGTCCTTAAAAATACTCGATAAAAAACGAAAAACTAGTGGCGAATTTACGAGAGTTTAATTGAAAGCCTGTTTACAACGCGACCTATCCTTCCGCTCGACAATCTTTGTATGATGCGTATATTTTTCAATTTCGCAAGTAGATTTATATTTTTCATGACCATTCCTGTGGAAAAACGTGGAATCTCCTACTGCTATTCTACAAAAAATGTCTCCTTGGTACAATAAATGTTTCAGTTTTGTTTAAATTCCCCTAATAGAAAATATGGTGATAGGCCTCTGGACCTTCATAAACCTTAGTACCACTACTAACCCAGTGGGGTACTCACAAAACGTTTGTATGAGGATATGGCTGCTGGACCTTCCGATAAACCTTAGTACCACTACTAACCCAGTGGGGTACTCACAAAACTTTTGTATGGGGATATGCCGCTATACCTTTACAAACCTTACTACCACTACTAACCAGTGGGGTACTCGCAAACCTTTTGCATGGGGATATGCCACTGGACCTTCACAAACCTTAGTACCACTACTAACCCAGTGGGGTAGTCACAAAACTTTTGTATGGGGATATACCGCTGGACCTTTATAAATCGTAGTACCACTACTAACCCAGTGGGGTAGTCACAAAACTTTTGTATGGGGATTTACCGCTGGACCTTTATAAACCTTAGTACCACTACTAACCCAGTGGGGTAGTCACAAAACTTTTGTATGGGGATGTACTGCTGGACTTTCACAAACCTTAGTACCACTACTAACCCAGTGGGATAGTCACAAAATTTTTGTATGGGAATATACCGCTGGACCTTCACAAACCTTAGTAATAAGTTGTAACCCAGTGGGGTATTCACAAAACTTTTGTATGAGAATTCGTAAACCTTAGTACCACTTCTAACCCAGTGAGGTAGTCACAAAACTTTTGTATGGGGATATACCGCTGGACCTTCATAAACCTTAGTACCACTTCTAACTCCCCTTCGCGTCGTGGTTTCCTACACTTATTTCGTTTTCTCCCAACCTCCCGCGTGTTTACATCAGGTTATGTAAACACGGAAACCATTTTATATTTCTTAATTAATGTTTGCCGACACTCGTTGACTGGGAAGATTGGAAATTTCACCCTCAATGTTTTCTGTGCTTTAATAAATATCAAAGAAAGTAACGATAGTCTTTTAATCATAACAATTCTTTATATTAAATTTTCTCTATTACTTTTCCCAGAAGAAGGCAGTGGATACAGTCAAAGTGTTGAGATTTATTTTAAAACATTTAAACATTGTAAGCTTATATCTCCTTAGTTTGGAGTATCTCCTTTATAATGTTGTTTTTTTTTTCTTTTTGCTATTTTGATTAGTGTTTCCTTTCGTTTTTCAGATTTTGGAATGACACGAGACATCTACGAAACTGATTATTATCGTAAGGGAGGAAAAGGTACTAAAAAGATGTTTCTCGTGACCTTTAAAACAAAAATAGTTATAATGATGATCATGATGATGTTGATGATGATAAGATGATGATGATGATGGTGGTGATCAGATGATGATGATGATGATGATGATATGACGATGATGATGACGATAATGATGGTGATGATGATTAGATGATGGTGGTGGTGATGCTGATGATATCTTGACGATGATGATGATGGTGGTGATGGTGATGTTAATGGTGATGATGATAGTGTTTAATTGAATTGAACTGATGACGATGATGATAACGATGATGATTGTGATTATGTTCAGATGATGATAATGGTGGTGTTGATGATATGATGATGATGGTAATGATGATGATTAGATGAAGATGATAGATGATAATTATAGATGATTATGGATGATGATGGATGTTGATGATGATGATAATGGTAATGAGGGATGATAACGATAGATAATGATGGATGATTATGATCGGATTATGAGTATGATGGGTGGTGATGGACGATGATTGGATGATAATAGATATTGCTGGATGATGACGATGATGGTTGATTATGATCAGATGATGATGATGACGATGATGGATGATGATCGAATGATGAATGATGATGATAGATGATTATGATGGACGATAATGATGTTGATGATCGGATGATGATAAACCATATTTGTCTTTGTTTGTTCGCTACCTAAAGTTGTATGCTGATGAAGCGAATTGTAAACATTGACGTCAGCAAAGATTCACTCGTCTAAGACACCCTAAAGATTGTATTACAAACCTGTTTCTATATGTATTTTATAGGTCTGCTGCCTGTCCGATGGATGGCACCAGAGTCTCTCAAGGACGGAGTATTTACCAGTGCCACTGATGTCTGGTATAGAATATTTTTATAATTTGAATAACGGTGTTTTACCGGGAGTTTATATTCTCAACATTTTTAATATTGTTCCGAATGTACGCGCGCGTCCTAAAAACAATTCCCATCAGTTTCTTGTTTCTTATATCTACAAAAAAACGGCAGCTCTTTGTTTTTCTGTAGGTGTTTCAAAGTCATCTAAAGAAAATGATTCGTTTTCATTTAAAAGTCTAAGACATTTGTCGGTAGTATTATCTAGTATTAAGGTTGTATAGCCTTTCATCTTGGTTCTGGAAAGGAATTTGGCTGTGTTTGCATTAAAACGAAATGTTTTCATTTTGAGTTTCTTCAGTTTTTCCAATCTAATTTGTTCCCCGAAGGGTTTCTCCAAATGTTTAGTTAGATTCAATTTCATTTTTACTTTTGCTTCCCGCAAAATGCAAGGATTGATTAAAAAAGGGATTCAGTTTACCATTTCCTAACGCATTTACTGTAGCAATGATGACATTGTGTAAAAAGGTGGGTAATTACCTGCATTAAGTATCATGTAGAACTTTTTATGCTATATGAAGTATCTAAATAGGTCTTTTCGCTCTCCCAGAACGTTGTAAACCAACATTACTTTTCAGAGTTCTCTTGTTTAATAACAGGCAGTGCACAGAAATAAGGGGAAAACATTTGATGTCAGAATGGTGTAGTAAACAATTATTCCAAGAGTGCTCGTTGGATATGAGATGGTAAATAGCCAACGTGGAGCGCGTAGCGCCGAGTTGGTTATAATCGTCTCATATCCAACAAGCGCGAATGGAATAATTGTTTTCTTGAATTTCATGAGCTTTCCCAACCTTTTATTCTTAAAATAACAGCAAACGTTAAATAAATTGATAGCGGAGATTTTTTTGTTAGTTTCCATATATGGTCGTTCGGTATATGAGCCGATAACCGAGATGGAGCGAACCAATCAGAACGCTAGAAAGGCAATATTTGAGATTGAAATTTAATAATAGATATTACCGTATCCTCTATTATAACAGATTTTGGAATGAAAGTTGTCGAACATAATTTGAATCTTTGTTCTTCATTCTCCTCCTCAGTAGCGCTAACTGAAGGTGCCTACGAAGTGAATCATTTCAAAAGTATTCATTATAGAAAGTTTTAAAGACTTTATATAAAATGCCTCTGAGGTAAAGCTGCTTAGTTTTCAGGTGTTTTGGGGGTGATTAACTAGCTCATAACGCATTCAAGGTATTAAGTTCTTCGTTACTGTGACGTGATTTTGTTTGCAAACTTCAAAAGCGACATCAGAGAAAATAGCAAGTTTGGTTTGTGATGGTTTGAGTTTCTGTTCGTCTACGGAGCTCAGTGTTTAAAAGACCAGTAAACCCTTAAAATCTACCTGAGTCAGCTGTTTTGGAAAGCCTCCAGCTACTTGCTTATGTCCTATGTCATGTTGTATTTATCATTTAAAGTTATCTTTAAACGTGTTTGAAGAGATCATTTCAAAAGTTTAAAGAGATCATTTCAAAAGAAATAGATACAGTAAGTTTTTAAAACTTTGGATAAAATGCCTCTGAGATATAGCTGCCCAAATTTTCAGGATTGGATTTTTGAGGATTGGTTAGCTCGTTATTTGCAAACTTCAAAAGGAACAGAGAAAATAGCAAGTTTGGTTCATATCTCCACTCTGATTCGCAGCACGGAATACAAATCAAGCTATTATAAGGAAATGAGTTTATCTTTATTTAAAAACTGTTTTATCAGGTTTAAACTATTTCTAACTTTAATAAGTTTGCTTTATTAAATGATTTCTCACATATTTTCCTTTGTACATATATTGAGGCAAATAAAATGACGCGTGACATTTGCTAATTTGCATCTTAATGCGTAACCGTGGAACTCGAATCATTCCAGACGTGTAGCGTCTCTGCAGTTTATTTTAACTCTGAAATTTTGCCTGTTTGTCTTTCTTGTCATGATCTTTACCATAAACCAAAAATGTTTTTCGCATCATACGCACTTTCAAAGTTCTTTATTTTTATTCATTTCAGTGTAATTCAAAAGGCGTTCAAACAGCGCATATGGCTCCTGTATAAATTACCATTTTAAACTGCAAGTACTTCCTGGTATAAATCGTTTTCACAATCTCTTGAGAGGTTTTAAAAACAGAGCATTGTCACCCAATAGATAGACGTGACTACTACAAACATATATGCCTCGTACATAAGCGTTAAAATTACTTTGCATAGATGATTGCTTGGGCTTCCTGTGTATGTGATTCACTCTTACACTATTCGATGGTGATATAGCTCCGCTCAACTAGTCAAGGAAGAGGCCATTATAATTGACTTGATTTGAATAAGTAAAGCGTTTTTAGCTTGTCGAAAATTGTAATTATCTGACTTCGTCGAATATATTAGTTGTGCAACAAGCAAAGCTAGCGAGTACCAATTTGTAATGGTAACCAGAAAAGATTTGGAATTTTTACATTTTTGCTCTCCCTTAATCACGGTCCATTATGTTGCAACCAGACTGCATGGAGCGCCGTGTTGAAGCCAATCAGTAGATTAGAGATACCGCTTAGTTAAATGGAATCAACATATAAACAAGCCAAAATATTGGCAGCATTATGGGATAAACTTGTGAGTTTTAATTTTCGGCTCTTTACCAGTTAATTTAGAAGAATCAAATCATTTGTAACGTTCTGCCGTTTGTCTACAGGTCATATGCAGTAGTGCTTTGGGAAATGGCGACATTGGCCTGCCAACCCTACCCTGGAAAGTCTAACGAGGAGGTACTCAAGTATGTGGTAGACGGGGGCATTGTTGATCGTCCTGAGGATTGTCCCGACAAATTGTAAGTGCGAATTACCAGTGTACAAGAGAATATTACTCGATAACAAGGGAATATTACTTGAGGAAGAAAATTTATTTTTGAATGGTGAATACAGAATTTTACAGAGGACATTTTTTTAAATATAAAAAAGAAAATCATTTTAAAGCTATGATATTATAACTCTATTGATACAACTAAAAGCAGTACTGAAACTATAGTGATGAAGAAGCCGGTGCCAGAAGGGAAAATTTGCTCGTAGTTAACGCATGTCATACTAGTATGGCTGAGATTACAAGTACAAATTCTGTGTTAAAAATATTGAAAATCAGACATTCATTGATATGATACTCAGTGTTAAATGTTTCACAGTCATAATTTGAGTTACTTGACTGGAAGCGAGGAAAGGGTGGACCTCAATCTAAAAATAGTGAACTTTCTCTACCTTGACAGCGACATTACATGCAAAGAATAAAGCGTGCTGATCATGCATATTTCAATTAGTGAGATAAAGTTGATATAAACTAGTATAAATCTAGTTTGTAGAATCGCATAGAAGTTAAAAGCATTCTTCTTATGAACAGTGACTGTTTTGCTATTGTTGTCAGCAGCTTTCTTGTTATGTCTGTCCAGATGTCTATTCATTCAAGAGGTTTGAACTCTCACACCGGCTTTTGAATCGAATGATAATTATGTATCGATATAAGAATATTGGATGTTGACTTTACATAACCCGTGTAAGTTAACCGTAACCCTTGTTAGAGATAAATTGGACAATTAGTATTTTAACTTAGGCTTGTGTGGCTGCCAGTCATTTCAACCCCTACGCTTTATTTATGCTTAGCGCAAAATGACTTCCGATTGAACTGGATTTTGGATGTGTAATACTAACTCATAAAAAGCCTTCTATTGAAGGTCACCGCAAATGATATCTTACAATGGACCGTTTAAAACGACTAATTATACACTATTAAATACTGAATGTGCTTGAATGAATGTGCGCTGAAGTGCTACAGCAAGAGAACGATTTATTCTTGTCATTTTATTGGCAGGTATGACCTCATGACATTGTGCTGGCAGTACAATCCCAAGTTACGCCCAACTTTTCTCCACTTAGTTGAGTTGCTGAAGAATGACGTCAGTGAAGCCTTCAAGCAGCGTTCGTACTACCATAGCCTGACGTCAGATCAATTAAACGATCTCGCACAAGCTCAAACAAAGGCTCATCATAAAAGCCGCCATAAAACTGAAACTGTAGAGTCTCATGCGTAAGATTAGTGGTCAGAGGTATTTGTTTTTTGCCCATGCGCAGCGGCCTAGCTTGTCCGACCAAACTAAAATCCACACTTGAACGTAAATGATGTCTAAGTCATGTTTGCATAAAATGCAAAATATTCTGAGTAAGTAAATAATAAATCCTTAGATTAAATCCATAGAAAAACATTTGACTGTACAAGTGATTAGTTAAGTATATAATGTACAAACCAGTTGGAACCAGACGATTTGGAAAGTTTGGCGAAGTTAGGACTTCTTCTAAATTCTTGATAGAAAATCCTTAATTCCGACCAAAGTAATTTTCCGCAAGTATAAATTTAATCAGTTTTTAAAACATCAAACAGTTTGTAAATTTCTAAAACATTTGCATTTGTGAGTCTACAAAATACGGGACCCACCGAAAAGGAGATAAGTTTTGGTTTTAAAATTATACTTTCACCTAATTGACTAAATAATATGTTTGACAAATTGCAAGTGGCTGTGACTTTGAGCTAATTGATACAAATTTTTAAGAATTACTTAATCATAGCGACACGAGTTTAACTAAAATCGTGTGATTTGTTAGTGGTATTCAATCAATAGTATTCTTAACACTATGATATGAAAACTTGCTTTTGTTGATTTTCTCCATTCAGTTTTCCTAACAGGCGAGTTTAAATGTGGCGTGGTAACTTATATTTTGTGTTGTTCCCAGCTGAAACTTGTTTCTTTCGCAGTGTTTAGGTCTTGTTGCGTTTTAGTAACCAGACTTCTTAGCTTTGTAGTAATGTTTTGTCTATTTTCAACTGTTCAGTTGCAATGCAACAAATTAAACAAGTATTGTGAATAAACGAGACAAATGGTAGTGTCGGTAGTTTTACAATAAATCTTGTATTGCGACCTTAGTTAATAGCGAAACAATTTTTTATATAAATGGTGTTAGCTAAACCAAGTGGAGTTCAGCTTGCACTGGAAATCAGCACCAGGATAATTGCAGGACACGAAGTCCATTTCCAAGTCATTTGTTGGTTTTGAAACCATTTGTCTATTTTACTGCAGTTCAAGAAGTTTAAGTAAAACAAATCACTACATTGGCTTTTCCAATATTTGCTGCTTTGCTATTGGCTGATGAAAAGAGTCCCCTGGGAACCAATCAAATCGCAGAGACCCAAAGTAAATGTATAAAGTAAATCAAAAGGCCATTCCCGAGTTCACTTAAGCCTCTGATTCAAAACGAGTCTAAGTGCGAAACCTTTCTAATGATAACGAGTTCTGTATTCGGTTTAATTTTCAGGCGAGTCGAGTAACATCCACTTTTGTGATAGCATTGTGTCGTAATTTTGATACAGTTTTGCAAATTTTGCTTGTACATGCTTGATTTGATATTGTGGAATGCCAATTTTATCATTAATGCTATTTAAATTTGTATATCCAATTGTATGTAAGTAGTTCGAAAGCATTTTTATTATCAATATTGTATTTAAAAACGCAATTCAGCCTTCAGGCTGCAATGTGTTATTATATAACAAAGCTATTCAATTAATAAAGCAATTCTATTCTAAGAATGGTTTCGCACTTTGGCTCATTTTGAAATAGAGCCACAAGGGAACTCGGAAATGGCCTATTATTGGGATACTGAGTGTAAACTATTTTGGATGTCACTTTTTACGGGCGTACTTTGCTGTATTAGGGATCTTAAACAACGATATTGGCAACACTGACAGTAAAAAACAACAGTAATAGTCCCTTTGCAGTTAGAGTTCAGGTACGTGGAAACCACCTAGCAACAAATAACTCATTGATCATAATATAGACCGTCAGACTTCGCTCAGTTTTTGTTTGTATAAAAAGAAAGTAGAGGAAAAAGTCGACTGTTGTCTTGCCTTGTGAAGTTGCCATTTTGGCTTTAGTCACGGCCACTTTTTTGTAACACGTCCACGGATTTTCAGCTATTTCTTTAAAGAACTACTTCAACTATTTCTTATTGGCAGTACTTACTGTTGTTTTAAAGAGGAAACGATAACGGAAGCATTTGAAACCTAACTTACACAACTGAAACTTGCTTTTAGCGTATGATTGATTTGCTGTCAAAACAAATGAAACGCTTGCCCGCCAGTTTACTGTTGCTTAGTGGTATCCATGCACGTGACCTCTAAATGCAAAGGGCGAAGTACAATAACTGTACGATGGATGCTTAGTGCGGAGCACCTGCACGGTGTGGTCGCTAAAATTACAATCTGAAAGAAACGTTATTAGAGTCGTCGCGATTACGAGAACGTAACAACAAAACCCTTCACAGTATTTGTTTAGCTTCATGCAGAAACATGTGATCGCGCGTATATCTATTAACAAAGTTTGAGCAAAGGGCAAAACGCCAAATAACCTGCACTAGTAAGTAACGAGTGAACCAGAATGGTAATTTTTCTGAACCAAGAGCCATTATCGTTCACGTTTCCGTCTTCAGTCGTTACTTACCTAATTTAACCAGTGTAGACATATCCTAAGATAAATTGAAATTCAATAATGCATCAACAATCTGATTCTATAACAATTTTGTACACGAGGTATATTTCGCAGTATTCCAGTTGTTCCTCAAATTTATTTTAAAGTTAAAAGAGATATAAATATTACTCATTTTTGTTTAGAGTTGAAACGTTTATTAACTTCAAGAAATAACTCCGTCTTTTTAAAGTAATGTGTGATATAATTTCAGCATAGACCTTAATAATAAATGGCGACCATATTAGTCTTAAAGTCTGTTCTCTTCTTTCATGTTAGTTTTACTTGCCTCGAGTAGAAAATTCAAAAGAATATCTTGCCGAAACAAGGATACTGAGCCTCTAATAGGAATGAAAAGAAAATAGAATGATGAAATGGTTGCCACCTATTAGAATTGGTTTTTCAGATAAATGAAGAAAGCAATTAATCTATTCCGCATTGCACGATTTTGCCACTGGAAAACAACGCAAGCCTAATGCCAAGCACTCAGTTGTAAATGTTTGTCAACTTCCTGGCAAAGCAAAATAAATTTGTAAAAACGTTTGTCTCTTATTCTTGTGACTTAAAATTCCTTACCAACCGAAATTTATGCAGTTTAAAAAATTTCATGCAGTTGTATGTAAACATAACGCAAGCGTCCATGGAATGGGTCAGCAGGAGTTACAGTTGCAGTAAGAACTCAAAGAGGTTTTAAATCCTTAACTCCAGTGGAATCAAAAAACTGCCCTGTCCACACGTATCCGGAAAATTGTGCACCCGCAATTTTTTTTTCTTTTACAAATACAGTTATCGCTATCGTCCACACGTATCTGGAAATTTTCGTAGCGGTATCCGGAAATTTTTCAAAACGCTGTGCAGAGTGGAAATTTTCGTATCCGATACGAACTCGGCAACGTGTGCAGGCATGTGAAACACGGACTGAACTAGACTGGACTGGACTGGACTCAGTCCGCGTTTTAAATCACGGACTCACACTAAATGTTAAGTTCTGGAGAACAAAGCAGTTTCTCTTATTAAAGGGAAACTACTTTGTAGTCGAAAACTTAAAATTTAGTGTTGTCGACAACTCATCTCACACACAGCGTGTTTAGTTATCGATACATATAGTTGTCGACAACCAAAATGTCTTCTATGGAGGCCCTAAGTAGTAGATCGCTTAAGTTTTCGATCACTATCTGATGCCATCATTTATTCCACAAATAGCTACAGGATTGTTTAGGCCCTGATTATATGAGACGGGCTGGCCCGGTTGAGCGGGCTGAGTTCTTCTAACGAGATCCGGCTGTCCCCATGAAATCTGTAGAAATTTGGCTCGCGATTACATGTAATACCAGGCTAGGGTTTAGTTTTCAGCCCGCTTAACCGGGCCAGCCCGTCTCATATAATAAGGGCCTAAAGCTTTTTTGACAACGAAATCATTCCCACGAGAAAATATTAGAATCGAAACACTCGCGGGAGAGGAAGCCAATTTTCCGAAATTTGCAATGAGGGGCGAAAGTGCTGATGAAAGTCATGAGAACCGATATACAAAAAAAAAAAAAAACAGTTCTAATAACGGGAAAAAAGAATTACACCAAAGAGTCAGTGATTATTTGGTCAAAAGAGGTTTCGGTTTTGATATAGCAAACAGTAAAATATTTTCGTGTAATTCTTTCGCCAGCTATATTTTTTTCCATTTTGGTTTGTAAATATAATCCTAACAACGCACTTATAACGCAGATGTATGAATAAAAACGATATGATGCTAAACCAGTTTAGTTTCCACCAGATTTTAGAGTTTTTAATTTAAAAGGTTGAACAGTGAGAAGAAAATGATAAAAATCTCCCATAATTTTTCTTTGGCTTTGAATATCAATAAAAACTTCATAATATATTGCAATAAATTCTAACTTCTCTAACGAACCAGCAATACTCAGAAAAAATCTGAGTCCATGACGGAAATCGAACCCACGACCTTCCGAACACCGGGCGGACGCTCTATCCACTGAGCTACAAGGATTCTTAGAAGAGCGAGGTCATTTGTTACGTTCTTAAATAGACTCGAGAACAGAATCCTCTGTCTTTCAAACAAGCCCTCGTCATGTTATAATCGCCATAGCCACCATTTCACGGACAGCACAATAATTTGTAAATAATCTTGGCACTTGGCACAGTGCCAAGATTATTTACAACTTACTACTCTGATGATGGCAGTTGTAACTGCCGAAACACGTCAGTATTAAAATATAAAAATCAAGCAATACTTACCGTTGCTCTCATACTCATTGTGTCGGCTTCAGACGCGGTGGGTGTAACAAATTCACCAAAGGTATCTGTGAGTGTTGGGAAGTCTGATATCGGTATCGCACCACTCGTTACACTGCTTGAGCCACTGCTGGAGTTCATTAATGAGTTATAATGGGCGATAGTTGAATTGAAACCGTTCTGTGTTTCATTTAGACTCGACAACTTGCTCTTTACCTGCATTAAGTAGAAAAATGTCAATACAAAAAGTAGTTTTAGGACATGAAATGGTTGGGCATGGTTTGCGCACAAGATGAACCTCTGACTCTACCGACAAGGAATGGGGAGACGAAAGGGGGTGTCAAGGGGAAGGGAAGGGGATAGTGAGGAGAGTGTTAAATAGGAGCCAAGGGGAGAGGGAAGGGCGTGTCAATGGAAAGGGAAGGGGATAGTGAGGAGAGTGTTAAAAGGGAGCGAAGGGGAGAAGGAAGGAGATGTCAAAGGAGGAGGGAAGTGGGAGGGAAGTAGGAGTAAAGGTCGAGAGGAGAATCGTTCATCGATTATAACTGTACATACATACATACATACATACTTTATTAAACACATCCCCAAGGGGGCTTTTCAGCGTCAATTACAATATGAAACATAACTAACAATTTTATATAAAGACTAAGTAAAAAATATATATAATATATATTAATAAATATACTTGGTGTATATATGTAATTGATAAAATTAGTGAATAAAAAAAAACGAAATGAAATGATCGATTGAAATCCTATTTAAAATTTAATTGAATAAAATCTAAAATCAACAGTCCCTAAGTTTTCGAAGAAGGTTCGCTCTTAACTTACCCTTAAAACTATTAACATTCTTACTTAATTTTATTGATTGGTCTAGTTTATTCCATAATGTGACTGCTCTATAATAAAATGTTCTCTGTCCCGCACTCGATTTAAATAAAGGAATTTTTAATAACTCTTATCTCAAGTATCCCAAGTCGCCATTATATATTGGTAGGCAAATAGTTTTTCTTTTAAATTGTCTACTTGTACTCCAAATTGTTAACCTTCGTGGAAAAAACGCAAGAATGTCTACCTGGCTTACAAATAATGGAGTTTTTGAAGATTTGGACTCGGAGTTCAAGTTTTGCACCTCCAACATGCGTTCGCCAATAACGAGCTTCAGGTCGCTTTTTGTGGCCCGAAGAAGATCTTTTCTCCATACCAGAGTGTTGTACTATTCAAATACGACCGCGTCTTTTGCTTTTCGACGTATTTTATTATCTGGGGACGTAGAACTGAATCCAGGAATGTCTAACTTATCGAATTTCAAGAACAAGCCTAAGTCAACGAGGCATAACGAAGTTCACATATCACATTTGAATATACGGTCTCTTAAATGCAGGGAGCATTATCTTCTCTTGAGAGACTTAATTTCAACGAAGGACTTTGACATCTTTACAATTTCAGAATCGTGGTTGGACCATAATGTTACTGACGCTGAAATTCAAATTCCAGGATACAACATTTTTAGAGTGGACAGAACTCACAAGTCTGGCGGAGGCGTGTGTGCATATGTTAAACAGCAGTTCAAGGTCGAAAGGATGGTAAACCTTTCAGGTATATTTCCTTCAGGCCTACATCAACTGTGGCTTAAAATACAAATTCGCAATCTTCGATCGTTCATAATTTGTACCGTTTACAGACCCCCGGACTCGTCATTGGCACTTACTTTTGAAACTGAGTTAAGTAATTCTTTGACTACTGCCCTTTCTTTTAACAAACCTATTTTCATATTGGGTGACCTGAATTGTAATCTATTGGATGAGGTCAATCCTGGAGCACTTGCATTAGAAACATTTTGTTCTTTATTTAACCTCAAGCAACTTATCTCACAGCCAACGAGAGTTACGCAGTCATCGAAATCACTATTGGATGTCATCATAACAACAAATGAGCAGCTAATACAGAACTCATGTGTAATTTCATCATCCATAAGTGACCACGACCTAGTATTTGCTTCTCTGCGTCTAAAGAATGATCGTCCAAAGTCTACTTATGTTACTGCTAGATCCTTTAGGAATTATGATCCAAAAACGTTTTTAGAGCTCACATCCTCTGTACCCTGGTCAACTATATCTATT
>JAOTRI020105088.1:0-24359 GCA_028564885.2 Zoanthus sanctaehelenae
GAATATCGCTCAAAATGTACAATACGGCTGGATATTTGTACTCGCCCCAGATCCTCTCATGGTGTTATTTGTACGGTATTTGTGCAGTTGGACAATAATAATATTTATTGTCAGAATATCCACATAGTTGCTCTTCAGCTGATAAAAACTATGTAATATTGCCAAACACTATCTAAGCGAATACATCTATATTATATAAAAAATGATACATACAGATTCAATACATATTCCCGTGTATACTAATATAAAAAAATATATGTACAATTGAAAAATTATGTCATTGTATCCTATTCGTAAAGAAAATTAATGATTTTGTACAGAAATCATTGAAGTTCTTAATGATTTTTATATCTGAGGGGAGTTTATTGAGAATTTTGGCATCACTGTTCTGAAACGTTTCCTTTCCATAGGGATGATGACGTTAATATTGCTTCTAGATCTAGAACTCTTTCATGATTTAATACATTTACATATACTATATGGATAGATTACTAGATTAGAACAAACTGATAATTGAACAGAATAGGAAGGAATGAAAGAAAGAACATAACTAAAAAATTGAGTTGTGAAAAAAGATTCAGGAGAAGAACCGTTAAGCCCAGAACAACCAAAACACTCAAACCTCTAACTTATGAAAAGCAACATTCAGCGACTCTTTATAGATTAGAATAAATACATTAGAACAGAGTAGGGAAAAAACAGTGAATGAAAAAAGTAAAAAGGACAAAATAAAATGGGAAAAAATAATCAAGAGAAGAATATATCAGACCAGGACAGCCAGTTGCAGAATACTCAAACGCCTAACTTATGAAAAAACGACAGTGAACTTGATGATTTTACAGTAGAAAACGTTTCATTAACCCTTTCAGTCCCAATCACTTATCAACACCCAACTTCACCTTATAAAACACATACAAAATAAACCATTTGTTATTGAGAAATTGAGAATTGATCAAACAAAGCAAATTACTAAGGAGTAAAAGTGAAATTCTCTCAAAATTGCTCAATGGCAAGTATCGAAACAAGCTGGGAGAATTCAGCAATACAACAGGGACTGAAAATGTTAACCTTTTATTGGCATTTTGAATTAATACAATAACGCCATTATAAGCATTAATCCTGACTGGTGTTTCCCAATTTTCTATCTTGCAGGCTGCTTGTAGGAGCACCACTGTCAAACAAAACATCCAA
This sequence comes from Zoanthus sanctaehelenae, assembly GCA_028564885.2. Classification (NCBI taxonomy): domain Eukaryota; kingdom Metazoa; phylum Cnidaria; class Anthozoa; order Zoantharia; family Zoanthidae; genus Zoanthus; species Zoanthus sanctaehelenae. Next base: position 1,192 of record JAOTRI020105088.1, read on the forward strand.
TACAAAAAGAGGAGAAAGATATGGCTCGGTTTCATGGTGCGAAACAAAACGTCGAAAACGCTGCAGCGTAATCGCAATAGACAATGAAGGTTTGAGTTACAACCATATTTTCTTATTTTCACTAAAACTATTTTCATCGCCACTTCAATTGCAAGTACATATATCGTCATCATTTTCATTGTATTTTCCATCGCCATCATTGGCGCGCGTTGACAACTTCATGAACATAGCCATTGAATACGTCGTCGTTAATGTAGTTGTATTTGCAATAGACCCTTTGCAGTTTAGAATCACATGATCAAACCCATCTTGAATCGATTATGACCAAAAATGGAAAGTTTAAAGTAGTTCTATAAAACATAGCATCAAGTCTCATTGCTATGTACTTCAAAAATGACAGCAAATATAAGATCGATCATTTAACAGGGAAGTGTATGCAAACATTGTGCTGGAGAGCAAGACTTGATGTCTAGTCATACAAATCCCTAGAAAATATCCTAATTTTTGTTTCTTACCAATTTTTACATATTTGAAGACAATGACAGAAACTTTTGCTACTTTACTAAATGTCAATCTGTTATCATTGTCATTAAATTTGCAATTTTCATCATTTATATTAATGCCAATACCATCGTTACCATTATCATATTGATATTATTATTGCTATCGTTACCATTATCATATTGATATTATTGTTGCCATTGTTATTGCCATCACAATTATCATTATTGTCGTTGTCATTATCATTGCCATGACATTACTATTACCATTGCCGTTCTGTATCATTGTTACAGTCTCAATAAATGTACCTATTACTCTGTTATAGTCACTGTCTGCAGGCTTATAAAAAGGACTATTGTACCTATGTTAAATAATATCTAACTTAGTACGTCAATTTTCAAGTATACTGAAAGTAGGAAAAGAAAATATAGTCATACGAATTGACTTATTGAATTTATACAAGAAATATATTTTCAGTTTAGAGAAGAATTTGGTAAAATTAGTTGCATTCTGGATTTCAGGACTGAGCGAATTAAATTATTTTTGGGCCTCGAAATCCAAGAGAGAAAATCCTTAGATTTATCCTGCAGTAAAGCAAATGCAAGAAATTCTCATTTCTAGTGTTATAGGGGTGTATGTCCCTATTGAGTAAGAACATATCATTGAAACTTTCTGGAAAAAAACCGTTTTATAAAGATACATGATCTTGAACGACTTCTGTGGGGAGGAAGCCATTTTTGGGTCTGAATTGTATTTCTACTACTTATGGGTACTATCTATGAGTTGCTGTCTCACCGAAACTTTTCATTTTTATAAATGTCTGTGATAGTTAGTTACGATCGTCGTAGCCATAGTGGCTTCGATGATTATTTCTTAAGAAAAGTGATTCTCAATTTGCTTTATCAAATAACTCTAGATCCCAGGAAGACAAAGGACGGTCTTGATGTTGAAAAAAAGACTGGTCAATGGTTAGGAGGAACTCTGCTAAGCACAGGAACAGGTGGAAAAATTGTGGTAAGAAAAACTCCTTGTACTAACACATGCACTTATTGCCCCCGTCTACACCAGTGATTTTCTTAATTTTTTGAAACAAGTTTTATTTGGCAATTTTTATTTGCTAGAGTGAGCCCAGTCTACCAGACCATTTTTATTTTAACTGACAAAACATTTCAGACTAGAATCTACGAAGAACATCAAAAAAATTGCCAACTTTATGTGATGTCTCGTCCACATGGGCAATTTTTTTGTATCTGACAATTTCTATTTGCCACGCAAAAGCTAAAATTTTTTTGTTCATCTAGACGAGCAAACAAAATTTGTTACATAAAAATTCTCACATAAATATTGTTCTTGTAGACCAGGTTTGAAATCAATTAATAAATTCCTATTTATATTAATTTTTGCATGGGTTTCACCAAATCCCACGTCGATGTTTATCAATTAGACTTTTTCAGCCCATGAGGCCGCACGCCTATGAGCTGTTGTATAGTATTGTAAAACTATTAAAATTGGTTAAAACAGTTCGATAAATTAAATTAAAATGTTTTTGTAAATTATGATAGCGAGGTTAGTAATGCTGTTTATTTGCAGACTTGTGCCCCAAGATATACACTTCGAGGAAATCCACCTAGGCCTGGGTCCACAAAACAGAAATCCTTAATGATTGGCCGTTGTTTTTATTTGGACAACAAGCTGAGAGTCGATACCTATATCAACCCCTGTTATATTGGTGGTAAGTAATTTACGTAATTCTTTTACTAGCCGAGTCTAGCACGTTTGTTTTTTCCATTCAATGAAATTGAAACTTTCCAGCGCAGTTCCCCGCATAATCCCAGTCTACAGGGTCTTCGGGCAGAAGGATGATCGATGACACTTTTAAGAAAATCAGACTGTGAAGACAGTTTGCTTTTTCTTACCGTTCATCAACCATAACAATTACCATTTTTTTTTATTAAAGCCATTATTTTTTTCCCCAGACTTATTAATCTTATTGGTTTGGTAATTTCAGCCTCAAAGTGTTCTTAATTCTAGCAGCTCAAATTGAAGGAAAAAACAAAACACGAAGTGCCTCGCATTTTATCATGATAGATGTGTAACATCGCGAGACTTCTCGTATTTATAAATTTTATTGAACTCTCGGAGTAAAACAGTTTCAGATATTCGGAGCCCCTCAGCCTGAGATTGCTCTTAAATTGTCCTATCATTTTGGCCAATTAAAAACACATCCAGGGAAGCAAACAATAAAAAAACAAACAAGCAAATATAAGGTTTGGGCTTAAACATTTTTATGGTAAGTACAAAAATGATGAACCCGTGCGGTGTAAAAATGCTCGAATATAAAATATTTAAAGAGGTGAAAAAAGTTAACAAGTTTTCTCTAAAAACTTCAGATAACCGACTGAATATAGATAGGACCCGACGCGGGCTCTGATTGGTCGAAAAACTATGTTTTATCAGAGTTTTTCCATATAACGCTACCATATAACGCGCGCCCTGATAGGTTCAAATCTATGCTTTATTACACCGATAAAGTCATGGGTTTTTGCTTTCTTTCTTTGCCGCTTGTTTTGCTATATTATAAAAGCATTAGAGCAACTTTCTATGACTTTTGGGCGAAATAGAGCACTTGTGATGTTGGAAGAAACATTCGAAATATAAAGTTACTCGCCTGCGGCTCGTGATTTTACAAAGTTTTCGTGTCTCTCCCAACATTACGCGTGCTCTGTCATGAACTCGCGTTTTTTCAAGCTCTCAGAGAACACCTCAACATTATCGTGCCGAGGTAAAAGCGACGCAGAGCACCGCAAAATGAGTGAAAATACTTGAAGTTAAGCACAATGCAATAAAGTTTTAAAATTTTTCAACTGAATGTCTTTTAATATAATTCCTTGTACAATTTCTAAAAGAGAGCATCAAGCGTAAATCTATATTATAAGGTAAATAAAGAAGCCTATATATAAGCCGTGTATTAGACTGTGATTAAAACACTCCCGATATTTGAGTACACTCGACAAATGTAGAAAACACTCGCCTGCGGCTCCAGTTGTCAACATTTCCCTCGTGTTCTCACTAAATGTCCCTCGTGTCTTATCACAGCTTCTAATAATTGACTTAGGCCTCTTTATTTGTTAGATAATCAGTTGATTGTTTTTATCAATCTTGTACTTTGAAGGAAATAAAACTATAGCTTGGTTTTGAATTGTGCGTCATTGTAAATTATCAAACAATTGATAAAATTTGCTAACCTTAATTTCATTAACTGAGTGGTTTTACACGATCCAACTTTAACCAGACTATTTGTGCAACAATGTTGCGTTAAACGCCGGAGTAATATTTTTTGCATGAGCAAACTTTCTCAAACGTTGTCATTTTGCGTTAAACGTTTTTGAAACCATTTCAACAAATCGCGTTGCCCAGCAAAACATTACGCGAAAACTGAGTCGGCTTAGATACCATGTTACACTGCAGTCGAGTTTTAACGTAACATTGCTGCGCGAGAAGTCCCGTTAAAAGTTAGATAATGAAACCAGTGATGTAACACCGCATTTAAATTCTAATTTACCGTCAGTAGAACGCTCTTATTAAACATACAAATTGTATTTGCTCTCCCAACAGATGACACATTCGGTCGAAACAGAGCCCATTATGGTAGAATGAGATACGGACTTTGTCAAAGTGGTTTTAGCGCTGCTCTCACAAAGGATGGTGTTTTAGCTATGGGAATTCCAGGCACTGCAAACTGGAAAGGTGAAGATCTAGAACTAAGATATTGTATTGAAATGTTTGTTCAATGTTTCATGATTTTTTATCCAGTTTATCCATTTTAAACGATTTACTGTTTAAGCAATATAAACTGTATTAGTCATTTTATTTAATTTTGGGCCACGTGTTAGATAACTCACTGGGTTAATCGTGTCATCCTCCTTAAGTAAAGTCTATTGTATTGTATTGTATTGTATTGTATTGTATTGTATTGTATTGTCAATTTATTTTCTATACCCTTGCAGTATACAAACTATAAAACAACATATTCTTCTAGACAAATCTTTACGTTAAAAATGTCCGAACCAACACGCTCAAGCAAACCTCCCAATATGCTGCATCTGTTGCCTGGGATAAGATTATTACAAACCTAAAAAAAAACATTTTAAAAGGTCTTTCAATTCTCAAGACAGTAGAAACTTTATTTACTTTCTAAACAAGATCGATCTAATGTTTAGTACTATACTATATTGACTCTATCACGTTGTACATTTTCGCTCTGTATCTTATCTATCTCGTTAGCAGATTCTTTATAGAATCTTTATTTCTTTAGAAATTTAAGATAATTGGATTATAAGCTCGAAAATCTTAGGATAACATCAACTCCCGGCTACTTAGAAGTACCAACTATTATTGTAATATACTAAATTCATTGTAAAATGCAATTTGAATAAGTCACAATGGCAAAATAAAGTATTGCTGTCGTTGTTGTTTTTCGTACGGGCTAGGCAATTTGTTTCCAAGTTATTTCTTTGTTTGTACATACTGAATAGTTTTGAAGCATTAAAATAGACCAGTTTTGATAAAATAAAATATATCTTGGGCCCAAGGGTTGAGTTACTAAAACAAAAGAAATTTCAACAGGTATTGACGGATGAACAACTTAAGTTATTTTTCTTGTTAACATTTCAATCCCCCTGAGCCCCAGTCTCAACCTTAATTTTAAATTTGATAGGTTATTGTAGTTTGTTGAAGATCGATTTTGATGTACTTTGATCTGGGCCATATAAAGCTCTACAAAGACATAATGAAGTTTACGATAGAATATGATCATCAAAGTACATTCAGAAGCACCTTTACCAGTACCTGTAAAATAATCTCAATAATGAGTTAAAATATAATCTAATTTGTCAGATTGTAGCTCCAAAGTTTCCATGCAAAAAATGAAACTAATGACATCATGTCTGTAGGATGTACCAAAAATAAATTTCGCGCGCCCTAGCACATTTTTACGTACTTGCCTGAAGTGAGAATTAATACTAAAAGCCCGTCTACACTTGCAAACATGTGTTTTCCAGTGTAGATGCGTTCAAACATATTCACGTTTAATGGTTTTTATTAGCAATATGTTGCTATATAAACCCCACAAAAGGCAGCTGGTTGTTCTGTTAAACTACTTTCATGTCTTCTCTTTGTGCCTTATTAAGCAAGAAAGTGATCCGAGCTTTTTATGTACCAAATTGTTTTTGACATGCAGGTAGTATTGTCACAACACAACTACAGCTGAATTCCGCCGCTCAAAAGTATCACTTCGCCAAGGACAACGAAATGAAGCGCTTACAATTCGGGGACATAATGGGTAAGTTAGCATGTTACTCTGCCTTACTAATGAGCCATTTACTATTTTTGAGAGGCAAAGAAGGGAGGATGAGATAGCAGTTTTGAGAAGAACCGACAGAGCGATGGTGAGAGCAATTTGTGGTGCGAAACTGATGGAAGAAGGAAGACCGAAGACCTAATGGAGATATTGGGATTGAAGGAAACAGTGGTTCAGATGGCAAAGGCGAATGGAGTGAGGTGATACGGGCATGTGTTAAGGAGGGATGATGAGCATGTTTTGAAGAAGGCATTGGAGTTTGAAGAGAAGGGAAAAAGGAAGCGAGGACGACTGAGGAAGACATGGAGATTGCAGTTGGAGAAGGAGAGTAGGAGTGTTTGGTTTGAAGAGGGAGAATGCAGTGAATCGAGCGAGATGGAGAATGGGAGTGGGAGAGATTACTAGTAGAGTGGGGTAAAGCCGGCCACCCTCGTTTGCGTGGATGAAACCGAATCAAAACTGGATTGATGGTGATGATGAAAAAATTTGTGTTACTTAACAGGTGAGCCGGCAGAAGCAATTTTGAACATATTTCACGAGCAAGTAAAGTTTGATTACAACCTTCGTTATTCAGTCATCTCAAAAACTAAAAGGCCTTGCTACACGAAACAATTTTTCAGCTACTTGCAAAGCAATGCTGACAACAACAAAAATATTGTAGTTAAACGTAAAATATCAAACGACGATTCTCTTTTTACAACATCCAACACATTTTTTCCAGCAATGAGAACAGAAGCATTATCTTTGCGCAGTTAAAGATATTTATGATAGTAACTAAGCGATTGTCAATTAAAGGCTGGTTTCACTAGCGATACGATCGAGTGAAAACCAAACTGTCGGACTGGAAAGCAGAATAACGATCTTGCTTTTAACTCCGTCGCTTATGATCCAGTGAAAACTTCCTTGTCAAGGTCGAAAACAGAAGCTGAAAAATAAACCAATCACAATGCTCGATTCCAAGCCTGATATTATTTGGACTGCCCTCGGAAGGCCTGAGAACTGCCATTGTTATTGGTTGGTTCTGCCGCTTCTTCTTCTTCTTCTTCCGACTCCGATAATCTAGTTTTCACTGGATCATAAGTCACGGACTTATAAGCCGAGTCGTAAGCGGAGTCTATGCAAGTGCGTTTGAATACTTCACGACAAACGAGAGTGAGTCTGCAGTTATTTAGATAAGTAGGAACTAAAAATTTAAAGTTGATAAATTCATGTTATTGTTTTAATGCTAACAGTTTGAAAACATTTTGCAATTTCATTAACTTAATAATTAAGTTTAAAGGTAATAATTAAGTTTAAAGGTGAAATTTTATTGTGCACTTAGGTTATGCGACGACTACTGGATATTTCAAAAACAAAACCAAAGAAGGTAGGCTGGTAATAAGTAAACTTTTTCCAACAAAAGATTTAGAACAAATTAAAACAAGTTTATGGTCAATTTGAACAAAAGACCTAGGACCAGTTAGAACAATTAGTATAGATGTATTGTATTCGGATTCTATTAGAGCAGATGTAGAGTAATCAAATCAAATTTACTACCAATTAATTAACATTTGAGAACATCTATTACAGATTTAAAACTAATTAAATTTAAAACCATTTAAAATTCAGCAGCAATTATATTACAGATTTAGGACCAATCTGTTTCTGACATAAGCGTACAAATTCCAGTACGTAAGAGTGTTGTCATTATGTTCCTTTTTTGCATTACAAGGTTGTTCCGGATTACCTCATTTGTCTTTAAGCACTCTGAATAAGATATACTTTTATAATTAATCCGCAGTTTTGGAGATAAATTCATTCACTATAATTGGATCAGTCGCGATCGCACCGATCTTCATTATGTTACTAGGAGAAAGTTGCAAAAAATGTTCCTGAAAACATTCAGGCAAATAACTTAATTGTGTCTTTGAAAAGAAAATGAAAAAATTCTAGATCTAGAAGTGTCACTTATACGAGGAACATGGTTAATGGTTTATTCTCTTAATTGATTTTCTAACAATCAGCGCGCCTGGTGTATAATGCTTTAATTAATTAATCAATCAATCAATCAATCAATCAATCAGGAGCCAATTATTTGATTAACTGATCGATCAATCAATCGATGATTATTTAACTATCAATGAATAATCCAAACACTTATAATACAACCAATCAAATAACCAATTAATTAACCAATAATAAAATCAGTTAATCAACCAATCAACCACAGAATCAACTAATAAAACCATTTAATTAACTAATTCATTAACAACGCAACCATTCAACCAATCCAAGATAAGCAATCGACTAATCACATGCTTTGAACAAAATTTTCAAAATCATGATTTATAAAAGATAAAAATAATTTATATATGTATTTTTTTCTTTTTAGAAATTGCCAGTGCTTCTCCTCGTTCAGACGGTATTCGTGGAAGGGTAAGCTGAAGACAATCCTTTACACTGTGTCACAATATAACTACAAAAACTTCAAAGAATATTTGTTGTCTGTCTATTGATAGAAAAACCATAAACGTTGATCCAAATTGACGCCATCTTGGATTTCTCCGAGAGGGTCGGGGTGTGGATCTTTTCAGCCAATGCGGCATGTAAGCTTCTCATGAAATTACACAACAGTTTATTATTTGACTTCTTGTTTGTGTTAAATGTTTTTACACAGGACTAAGTTTAATCCCTCCACCATAATGCTAGAAAAGTCGCCATCCTATCCAATTTAAGCTATTGAACGCACTTCACTAATCTATTATTACTGCTAGTATGAAGATAGTAATGCAAATCCACAAATTCTCTCGCAATGAACCAGTCTTCTTATAGAGTAACAAAAAAGAAAAAAAATTAACGGAGTGGAAATGGAAATACTCTGACTGGTAGCTTTCGATATGTCCTAAACATATCGTCTCGATAGCGTTTATATTCAATGATCCAAAGGAAAGCAAATCCACAAATTCTCTCGCAATGAACCAAAGTCTTTTTATTGAATAACAAAAAGGGAAAAAAATAACGGAGTGGAAATGGAAATACTCTGACTGGTAGCTTTCGATATGTCCTAAACATATCGTCTCGATAGCGTTTACATTCAATGATCCGAAGGAAAGGAACGAAAAGGTAAAACAGAATGACGCACTACGACTGTTCTTGAAGAAAATTGATTCTGTTTCTTATCAGGTAACCATCTTTGACATCAAAGGCGACAAGCAAATAAAGGTTAGCTCTTCACTGCCAGCATCAACTGACAAGATACAGGTGGGCAAATAAATGTACTACATTATATAAATGTTAATTTTACACTAATGAAATTAAATAATTGGTCTATTTTCACACATGAGAGTATCATGTGGTTATTCCTTGCACAAGACATTTTACTCTTATTGTGCATATACAGATAAATCAGGTGCTTTCGCAGTCATGCGCAGTGTATATATTGACCAAATGGTTATATCACGGTTTCCTGGATAAAAACAGTTCTTCCTTTATTAAGTTCTAGTATTTTTATCATCGTGCTCTGAGTTATTTTTAGTTATTTTACTGCCATGGTCACAGCATTTTGTACAATATGTAAGATCTTTGGCCTGGTAATACAGTCGGAATGTATAGACCTTAAGATTAACCTGTGAGCCTCATCACAAACCGCAGCACTAGTACTAACGAGATATAAAGAGATGCGTATATATGTACATACTTAAGAGTCACCACGATTTTTCATAAATGCAGGTTGCAAGTTACTTTGGATCGGCGTTGTGTGGTGTCGACCTGAACAATGATGGGTAAGACAGAATAAAACATTACTTGTTGAAAAACGAATCTTTTTATGACGTCTTTGGGTTAGTAAATGTTAATATTTCGTTTCACTTAACTAGTGAACTACTGCGAGTCCTTCTTTCAAATTTTGTTAGCCTGAAAGGTTCTTTTACGTATTATGGGGTTATACAAGATCAGCAAAATCATTTTAAAAAACAGCAACAAGTTATATTCAACAAGAGCATTAATAGCAAAGGGGTTGAAGAGTTGGGAACCATAAGCTCAATTCCCAGTCACAGGTCACAGGAACCTATCCGAAAAGCGCATGATCATTATTATACTTTTTCTGTAAAAAGCTATTTCATCCTAACGTCAATTCTTATTCCTTCCAGTTCCTTGTGGGGGCAATGATATGAAAATCTGGTTAATTAATAAGACAAACTGTGCCCAGTTAACGCTAGTTTGTCCCCAGGGAGACCTGAAAACGTCAAACTGATTTCCATCGGAAAAATGGCGTATTTGGCGCCACATTTAAAAGTGCTGCAAGATGTCACATATTTTAATGTTTTGATTACAAAATATTAACAGTCATCTTGAAGATCAAGGAAACAGTCTAATAAAGTGTGGTGATTTGGTCTTAGGTTCTCGGAATTACTAGTTGGCGCACCTTTCCACACAGTGAAAAAAGACGAAGGACGAGTATATGTTTATATGAACAATGGACAGGTGAGTAAGAATTAAGATGGGAGTCTATTGATGCGGTAAGATTGCTGTCGCAGCTTGCCCATTTAATAGTTTTAATTGAGCTCTTAAATTATTATTCACGGTACATTTAATCCTCAGTATTTTTTGTCAATAAATTCATAAAAATTATGTTATAAGGTATAAAATACAAACCACTTTTTTGTTAAACAGAATGGTAAAAATTGACCATTTGGCTCGATCATTGATGTAAAAGACGTGGTACGCAAAGTATTCTGGTTACAGTGATCAACCCAGGCTTCCTTCGCATCTAGATTCTTTTTGGTCTGCCTTGTTATTAATTGATATAATTTTTGGCAAATGAGTGAATGTAATAAGCGAATTAGATATTTCTGCAGCACGGAACCAGCAAGGACTGGGCACCATAGTATTGAGGACTGTGGTGTAAAGCAATTCTAGGTCGGCCTCAGCTACGTGTCGATTCGCCTTTGATTCCTGACAATTCTTACGAGATAAATGCCAATATATTCAATAAGATGTTCAATTAATCCTGATACTCGGACTAATCATATAGTGAGTTAACCTTGTGAGGCAAAGCACCATGATGAACAAACAGCGGCTACTTCAATTCATCTCATCAAAGATATTTTTTAAACACCATTGTTGTTTTAAAAAGAGAAGCATTTCAATATGCAAAACAAAATGTTACGATAAAAGTACGTATGTTCCTATGGTTTTTACACATAAAACAAAAACACCAGTCCTCAATACTTACACAGCTCAGTTCTGTCGTCCTCATGTTTTTGTCTAAATCGTTGGCACTTAGTAATACACTCTTTTTTATAATAAATGGACGTCAAATTTTTCGATTGAGGCTGAACGTTTTTAAATGTTTTCGGTATATCAGCCTCAAATGTTCTTAAACATTTTCTTAAAGTATCTTTACTAATTTTAGACAATATAAATAATACATGTACCGTACGTGATGCTTTTCTTTATACATTTATTTGTACGTGTACTTTGTACTGTATCGAATTTTTAGATACTGTAGCTTGTATGAAAGACAACGTGATGTTACGTTAACAGATTATCTCAAGAACTTTACCTGAGAACTGTAATTTGGTAAATAAAAAACCTGTGATGTAAAACTGTCATCTGCAAACTTTAGTCAAGAAACTCAAGCAAAATTTTTTAACATTTCTGTATGCATTTTTTTTCATCATAAATATATGTTCTTCACCTTTTCGCAGCTTCAGCATGTTCTTCTAAAAAAGGTTCTTATAAAAAAAAGAGATTAGCCATTAATAGTGAAGCGATACAAATGTCAGCTATTCCTTTGCCCTGGTGTGTTCTTAGTTCGTTCATAAACTATTTAAAGCCAGGTGTTCTTTTTAAAATGTACTGCATGTAGTGTAAGTATTTTTTAGATGCTGTATTGCATTTAAACATACTTTTTCTCTTCTCAAAATTAACTAATTAAGATTCAAATTGACTATAGAACTTACACATACAATGTTTGTTTCTTTTTCTTTTTTATCTCGATTAACGAGGATTTTATTTTACTCGTTCGTTCAATTTGTTGCACTGTTTACAGGGAGCCTTACGTCTTGCCAAGACTTTGAATGGAGACAATAAACCTAATGCAAAGTTTGGTTTTTCAATTGCATCTGCTGGAGATTTAAATCAAGACGGATTCAATGGTAAGTGTTCTAAAAGAAACTGAAAACTTTCAAATAATAATTACCCTAGAGATCTTTTATGATGTATGCAGCAACTGTGTCGCATTAGTAACGTTCTTATCTTCGTATTTTATGCACACTCTTGATTTTAATAATTGTAATCATATTTATGGAGCGAGTCACGAATACGATAATATTTATCGTCATATTTCGTAATGACGGTCACAAACTGACGTACGTCACGATATACGGTCACAGTTCTCTGTTAGAATCAAAACGACACCGAAAAAGATTGCATGGTATTGAATACAATAACTGTAGTTGGAATGCATTAAGTTTAGCAATTGCACAAATTAATCATCGCTGAAATTAGAACGTGAAAGTTCTCTGCAATACTCGGACGTATCATGGAGATAATGGAGAAAATCAAAGTTCCGTCGTTTTCCACAGGCAATAGACAACCAAGAAAAAAAAAAGCTCTAATAATATCGCAAACAAGAAAAGTGCTGACCAAAAGTTTGATTATTTTGCATTGAGCTATCGTCTTCGTTGGCGTTGACTTCTTTACTTGAGATATTGTTATTGAATGCAAAGTGCGAATAATTAATATTATCATGACTAGTTTTTCTATCCCAAACTATTTAGCTCACCTCTTCTAAAACTGTTCCCTTTCAGTTATTAACAAAATATATTCTTTATAGTAAAATACCACAAGCAAAACCAATTGGTCATTCGCGACTATCGCCAGTCCTCTTCTGTCTTCATGCAGAACGCGGACACGGTTACATTTTTTTAATTGAAAAGCTGATGTAATTTCTCTTTTCACAGACGTAATCATAGGAGCTCCTTACGAGGATGACCAAGGTGCAATATATGTTTATTTTGGTTCGAGAGATGGAATTAATGAGGGTCCAAATTACCCTAGACAGGTAAATAGAAAACAATTTTTACGGTAGACTGAAACCGCTAAGAGAATCACATCTCTTTCAGAACGCAAACATTTATAGAATCGGTAATTATAAACTAATTAATAAATTCAGAGATAATGGTGTGATAATTTAGTTTTTGAATTAAAAAAAATATGAGTGCCATGCCCAGAAAACGCACGAACTCAACAATAGATCATCAATGATTACTTACGATTTTTGTCCGATTACAATATTGTGACTTTCGCCACTAGCAGCAGCAACAACAACAGCAGCACAAAGATACTTCCACATTCGCAAAGCATGCATTACAACTTTTTTTTCATTTTAAACAGAAAATTACTCCTTCGCTTTTGAAGCACCCCATAGAAACGTTCGGTCATTCATTAACTGGAGGAGTGGATATGGACAACAACGGTTATCCAGGTAATTAAAAACACTATGTGAAAGCAATAAAATATGCTAATAGAGTAAACGTGATGTAGTTGGCACAGTTGGTAAGATCTTTGCTTTCCAACCATAAGGTCCCCAGTTTGATCCCAGCACTTTGCCGAGATTCGAATATTTGTGTGGCCTTCTTTTCCTCCTAAGCCATCTCAGTTTTCTATCCTTCAGGGATAGGTAAATGAGTATATCAGCGTCTGCTGAAAGCTAACCTGCGATAGATATGTGTCCCGTCCAGAGCAAGTCACTACGGAATCCGGAATTAAGCGCAAGACCCATGGTGCTCTAGGCCTGTAAAAGGATTTAGCATATAGAGTAAACTCCACGCAAGGACAGCTCCTTGTCACGGATATCAACATTAAAAGTTAACTGATCTAAATCTATATCCATTATCTACAAGAGGATTGAGCCCATCATTGCAAATGTGTGCATTGTGGGTGCAGCTAATACTAAAAATTCGTGCAGTAATTGTGCTAGTGATATAAAATACCCCAATATAATTTAGAGGTGTAATATAAATTACAGTACTTTAGCCTGTACAATTAACTCCGGTACACTGATTACTTAACAGTGTATAAATACAATGTGGTAAAGATTGTGCAATTAAAAATCGTATCTCTCGAAAAATAAAAAAAAAACGTTTTACGAGCAAAAAATCTGCTTTTCCACAATTGATCAAACAGTAAAAATGGAACTGAAACACATTTCATGGGCTATCTTTAAAAAAACGTTTCTTGGAAAAATATTAAATGTTCGATTCACATTTCTCAAACCAGTCAAACCGTCAAATCTAGTTTCTAGGAAATACTTTTAATATCCTGTTGATAATGCTTACGCACATTTTCAGCATATTGCTATATATAATACTGAAACATTGTAAGAAAGTAAACAGAATACAATGTATGAGTTACCTTCAAACTTTTGGTTTCTTTTCTGGTACTAATATATATAATTTCATATATATAATTCAATATATATAATTTCATGGTCCTGAAATTAAAAAATGTACAGTGCTCTTGCTTTAATCATGCATGGTTGTATAGAAAACCATATTATTTGCATGCATCATATATTTAAAAATTCTGTTTGAGAAAAGAACGTTTGAAAGTTCTTTGAACCAATAACAGCTACTCCTTGTATATCCTTTAGATATTGGCGTTGGAGCGTTTGGTTCTGACAAAGCAATCTTGTTGAGGTAAGTAATGTTTTAAATGCCTTCAGCTACCTCGCGATGGCATGCATTAAATAAATACTTTATTTTTATAACGTCATTTGCGAGGAAAATGTTTGCCCATTCTTCTTAGTCGGAGGCTAATAGGGACTTTAAGAACTGAGGACGGGAACAATGACGACGGAGGTTGTGAAAAATATTGTTTCTCGTTACGTTTTTCCATTTTAGGTCATCGATAAACTTTTCGTTTAGACTTTACATAAGGTTTTCAAACATTAAAAGATAAAAAGTTCATTCTCGGAGGCAAACAAGGATTGTCTCATTTTGTTGTTTGACGTCACTCGTTGTCCACGGAACCCGATAAGTGAGCTTTTTGTGGCGTGTCAGTGAAGGCTACGGCGAGCAGCTCGTCAAGTTGCTGCATTCCAACTTGCAACTATTGTGTTTTGTAATTAAGGCCATTGTTTCTTGCCTTTCGCGTAGTCGTTGCCGTCCTCGCATCTTAAACTCCCTAAAGTTTAATCGTCGACGGCTTAGATCTTGGCGTGAAAGTCTAATTTGCTGAGGGAGGAAAACTGGAGTACCCAGACAAAAACCCTCGGAGTCAGATTGAGATAGACAAATCTGAGGTGGGAGGACGAACACTATGCCTACCTGACTCATTTCAAAAATGGTAATTGATCGAGCTGTTTGGATTTTCAATAACAACGTAATTTATATTCTTACTAATTTCATTTATCTTTATAACTGTAGCAGGAGCGTTCTCATTTGCATAATTTTTTGTGCAACAATAGATATTGTTTTTGATGCACCAGGTTGCTTTGTGGGGTTGGTTTGTATAACATTACAAGATGTTGCTATTCGCATTGTATTAATTAGGGAACTGGTTCTCCTTTGATTTATTGTTTAAACAACCTTGAGTTCGATTCTCTGATTTGCTTAGGAAGCCGGTTTGTGCAGTTTTAATTGTGCGCAATATCCGCGAGTCATCTCAATCAGTGAGACTTCTGATAAGTTATGGTATCTTTGTTATTTCAATTACATACTACCAGTGTTTAGTGTACATACTTTATCTACGAGCCTTTATAGAGCTCTTCCTCGGTTTAAGAACCCTTGACGCTTTTTCTTTGTTTTGTCAGCCGAATAATGTTGTTTTTCTATGTGTTGATGTAATCTCATTGTTTTCTTTTTTCTACGTCAATCGTGAACCTCACTGGGTCATACACCGAGGTAAACCAATTTATATAGAGGTTAATCTATCGTTGCAGTCATTAACGTGTTTCTTATATCATTGTAGAACGAGACCGATCGTTTCTATACAAGGGGAACTCAGGCTTAATACAACACACATTGCGCTCGCGGACAATACCAGCTTGTGTAAAGCACTAGATGGTAACTTCTATAAATGGTAATTGTTCTCAACAGATATTCATTATTTAAAAAAATGAAATTTGTTCTCCGTGTCTTTATAAACGTAAAAACGTTTGGTAAAAAGAAAAATATATCATGTTTCGCGAATAAAATTATATATAGATTTATATATTAAAATTTGGTTTAGAATAGTACCCAGTCCACACGAGTTCGGAGGTTCTGTATCCGCAAAGTTTTTTGTGTGGGTACAGCTAGCGTCCACACGTGTCCTTCGTGTCTCCGCAGTGTCTTCGCAGTGTCTCCGCAGTGTTGGACATGTGAGGACCCTTGCATCCGGATATATTTGGATACGATTATGTTTTATTGTCGATTATGTCTTTTCTGAGCGCTTATTTCCATTTTCCTTTGGCACATGTGGATACGTAGTGGATACGTATGGATGGTTTTATACGCTGATATTTTTGTATCCGGATAATTAATAAAACAATTTGCGGAATATAAAAATATCCAGGTTCGTTTGGACTAGACCTGAGATAACATGTAAAATAAAGTTTGAGTTGTTTGATAGTTGTTATTCTATATATTTAGCAAATAATAACAATATTAACAGATAGCCAAGAGACCAGGCTAAAGCCCCAAATGTGCGGAATAACAAACATCTGATTCGACTTTTCTAGTCTTCGAAATCGGTTATTAAAATACCAACCTGCGATTGATTAGTGTCTCTTTTAACCCGTTCAGTCCCAGTCGGTTGTCAACATCCAACTTCTAACATTCTCCTAGCATAACACATACAAATTAAAACATTTAGCAATGAGAAGTTGACCGATTGATGAAACAAAACAAACTACAGAAGATTAAAAGTAAACTTCTCTTAAAGTTTTTCAGTGAAGAGTATGGGAACAAGTTGGGAGAATTTAACAATAAAACTGGGATTGAAAAGGTTAAACAAGAGGTTCCGCTATAAAAGGGATAACTCCTACCACCTTCACACCTTAAAATTTTCAAATCTGCCTTACAAAATGGCGATCGAAACGGACTTCCATCGGTGAAATAGCAAAAAAAAAATATTTGTAAGTTATCAAATTTGTTGAGAAAAAATTTACAGTAAATAAAAGTATTTTTATATGTTACTGAGAAGGAAACCTATTCCTGTTTAAAATCATTCTGTTACTGAGAGTCTTAATATATTGAATTTCTTTCGACGACGACGGCTAAGTAACAACTGATCATGAACTTGTGAAACTCTTGAGCTCAACCCTTTTAAAAGGATACTATATTGCACTTTGCATTTTATTTTATAAAAATAGTCCAGAAAACTTTGAGCGAACTTTTAATGTAAAACTCATTTGATTAAAACTAACTTCTGAAACATTAACATGAGACTAAGGCAAAAGTTAATTGGCGACATGTGCCGTTAAGGTAGCATTTTCCATGCACTTACAAAAGTATATCCTACAAACAATTTGTCGACAGCATCCATATTTCCTTTTATACCTTAAACAGTAAATACGATTTATGAGACATTTTATCAACACAGTTATAATTTTATAGTATTGTATTGTCAGCCATCATTATCATTTTATTGTTATTAAATTAACCATTGTTACTATCATTGGCACAGGAAATCTAGAATATGTTTTATCATGTTTACTTTTGTAAAATTCCAACAGTATAGATGTCAAACGCTGCTTCAAGTTCAGCAAGCCTGTTAGGGACAATACAGGTAATTGGTTAGTGATACTTAAACATAAGACTATAATCAATATATAGTTAAGTTAAGATAGCTGATATGCCAAGATTGCACTTTCCTCCTCGTCGGATAATTCGAGTTTCAATTTCTGGCAAGCAAGCTCCGATGGTTTCTATTTGGGTGATCCAATTTTTGCCCATGAGTAACAATCGATTCCTAGATGGTTTTTTTGGCTGTTGTGCTATAATCCTTTGGTTATACAGCAGCCGCCATTGTGTACATGTAGTTAGTGTCCCGCCAGTTTGTGTTTTAAGAAAAGCTACTCTTTCGTAATTCACGTCGTCAGAAGGACAACCATTACCACCGCCAACATCCGTCACTACCATCATTATCACTATTATTATCATCATCATCAATATGAATCAACATCATCATCTCCTTTGCCAATATTATCGGTGGTACAGTAAAACCCCGCGCACAAGAACTACGTATTTTAGAGTTTGGCAAACAGGTTCTTTTATTTTGGGATACTTCATGGCATTTTAGGCTAAGTAGGTTCTTAGCTAGGTTCTTTATTTTTACGAACTACAAAATAGTATAATATATGGAACAGGCATGGAACACTTAAACCAAGACCAAGATTACATACAAGTGATACATCCTTTTAATTGTAGCAGAATTGTTTTATAACAACATTTCACATTTAACATACAATTTGCATTTTTAGTTTCACTGTGCAATTTTTTGATCCCTAAAGACAACGTTTTTGGTAAAATATTATAAATACAATAGTTTAACCCCACATATAAGAACCTGTTGGGATTTTATCGGCTAAACAGGTTCTTATATTTTGGGGTATTAAAGTAGCAGATTTCGGCCAAGAGGTTCCTAATTTTCTAGGTTCTCACACGCGGGCTTTACATCATCAGCCTCGACATCATCAGCCTCGACATCATCAACCACATCATCATCAACCTCATCATCAATAACTTTGTCATCATCAACCTCATCATTAACCTCATCATCAAAAACTTTATCATCATTAACCTCATCATCATTATCATCAACAGTAAATAAAGATACGGTAGATGCTCTGTCGCCAGTTGTTCAACGTAACGAAAAATCGATTTTTAATTGTGAAAATGTTTTGGTTTCTTTTGCAGAGGTTCAAGTGTCATACGACATCGAACTTGAGAAAAATAAATATTCCGATGTGTTTCGCCGGGTTTACTTTCAAGATCTCGCAACTAGCAAAAACACCTTCAAATATCGAAAAACTTTTAATCTTGGTAGGACACCAAATTTATGGCAGTGCGAAAAAGAACCACTGATCGCCTTTGTAAGGGTAAGCTACATGTCCTCTCAAAAAAACAAAGGTTAATATTAAATGGATTTTTGTTTTGCCTTTTCCTATTCTTACTCATCATCTCGTAGATACGTACATTTTCTTTCTGTGTTGACTGGAAAACATAAGAGCTACATGATACTTTCAATTTATAAGATTGTTGGATCGAGCCCCTGCAGAGATTTAAACTTTTGTATGAGCTTCCTTTTCGCCCAACCTATCTCGGTTTTCCATCTTTCTGGGGTTGCTAAATCAATTTCACTATCTACTGGGAGATAATCTACAATAAATTAATGTTTCATCCAGGAGCAATCAAAGAATCTCATCTTAATGTTATTGTTATTATTTATTTACAGCGTAAGAGCTACATAAGTGACTTCCTAAGCGCTATGACCTTTGATATGACATATGAACTGTCTCGTCCACAAAGCTGCTCTCTCTGTCCAGTATTCGACGCATTTGCAGATAATAGTCATACAGCAGAGGTGAGTTTTCATTCCCCAGCCAAACTTAAAATACAAACGTCCAGACCACTAAAACTTTTTTGTTTTGATTAGGTGAACTTTGAGAAACAATGTGGTCCGGATAAGAAATGCGAACCGGATCTTGCCGTGCAAGGAGAAATCAAATTTCCAATGTGAGTATGCAAAGTTCCAATAATAACTGCATGACCTTAAAACAAGGTGCATTGTGGGTAGTGAGTTAAGGTCTTCATAAGAATTGCTTGGGATGCACCCTTTACTGCAGAGATAATTTCATTAAATTTTTTTTATCTTTGTTTGATGCATTCTGCTTTTTTGATTGATCTTCTACCTTTTAGGAACAGTATTTCACTTGATAAATTTGTAATTTGATTAACTTTTCTGATAAAATTA
This sequence comes from Zoanthus sanctaehelenae, assembly GCA_028564885.2. Classification (NCBI taxonomy): domain Eukaryota; kingdom Metazoa; phylum Cnidaria; class Anthozoa; order Zoantharia; family Zoanthidae; genus Zoanthus; species Zoanthus sanctaehelenae. The sequence continues at coordinate 20,993 of JAOTRI020105088.1, forward strand.
ATCATAGTAATTTATCCAATCTTTTAAAAGCAATTCAGTTTTATTTCGATCAATATAAGTATTCTACTCACATTTCCTGGGTATATTGAAAGTTATCACAACACGAAACTTAGAGTACCGTCGGCAATCAGTCACTTCACATTCGGAATAAATATCAAGTTACTAAATAAAATAATATATTCCATTATCAGCAATTTTTGGCATCTCTTTTCAGTGCCAACCGCAGGGAAAATAACTTAACAACGTGTTGCTCGTCCCCTAGTTTGTGTCCTGTAACTCTTTACACTATCAAATATTATTAAAACATTTTATTGCATGCAAATACGTGAAATATAAACACATACAATTTGCAGTGAATTACACTCACACACAATACATGGATACTTACAACACAAAATTGTAAGGTACAACACTAAGTATTTTATTTTGATATATTTTTATTTTATGTTTGTTTTAGAGGACATGATTCTTTAGTTATTGGCTTCACTGAAAGATTATGGGTAAAAGTCGATGTGGATAACAAAAGACATGACGCAGCTTACCCGGGAAAGGTTGTTGTTACGTTCCCTCCTTTCCTCGGGTATATTGGACCAGAAGCAAGTCAGGTAGGCATAAAACTATATATATTGTCTTAATAGCCATGCAAGGTTGTATGGGAAAGTATTCGCTAATTGTCTTTCACTTTGTACAAACTGAGTGCAAATATGTTCCAAAACAGACCGAAAAAACAAGTTTTTTTCATTATAGATTTATGACATTTACAGCTTAAGTTTTATGGCAGTAAAATAGAACGCTGCTCATTAGCGTTAGTAAGAAATCAGTCCACCACCTTCCCTGCCTTGTATGGAAAGTTATTGGACCAATTTTAGGCCAATCAGCGTGATGTATTTATACGTAAATATTTGAGTAATATATAGCTGTAATCTATAATCAGCCAAATTAAAAATATTCATCGACTAAATCAATTCACATATAGTTTGATTCAAGTAAGTTTCAATGAAATTTTCTCTTATAAAACTGTATAATTCATCTTTTGGGAAAAAAAAATAAGTTACAAAGATTTCATTTTATCTATTGAAGGTTTTTGATTATAAAGAGCATTAAATAGCAATCATTATTATAAGTACGTACGTACAAGTGAATTACCATTAATAATTCTTATATTTCAGAGAGATCAGTATACCAAAAAAAATGTTCCCGCTTCTCTTTCAGAGAGTTCAATGTACCAAAAAAAAGCTTCTTAACGAAAACGGAATGCAAGAGGTCGAATGTGTGGTCGGAAACCCGTTCCTGGGCAAGAGAAGGGTAAATATAATTTCATTATAGTTAAAGCTTGCAAGTCGTCGGTCATTAATTATTTTTATCGATATACAAAGTTAGGCTGCAATTTTTGCTTGAAGCTGAGAAACCTTGTTGAAATGGAAAATTAATGAAGTTTTGAGTTTAAATATGGAATTATTTCTAAAACTCGCGGGTCAAAAAAACCCAAAACCCGTAAATCAGAAGTCAACTAGATTAAGGATTGTTGTAATACTATCTCGTGGGCGTTTTATATTATTTATGAGCTGAACATGATCAAAGCCCGAAGGTACTTGAGCACCGATCTGGCCTGGTACGTTAGCACCAACGTAAAGCTATATATAAATCTCTTTCTTTCAAATCATTGAGGATGAAGATAAAAGCAAATTCAAATTTCAGTAGAGTCTGGTTTTGAGTCATGATCTTTGTCATTTTAGAAACTGCCTAGAGAATGCGCATGCCTTGTTTGCAATGAATATATAAGTAATATGTTCCATGAAAGGCACGTGATGCGAATGGAGAAAATATTTCAAAACGCTTATATTGACTATAATTTCGAGACGAACTTTTCACCTTTGTTTTGTTATTATTACATTGTTCTTTAGAAATCGTTCTTGATTGAATTCTCAACTATCGACGTAAAAGGAAACATCAGTCACTTTGATATCCAACTCAGAGCAAAAAGGTAAGTAAAGCTCTTAAAGTGACATAAATTATGACATAAATAAATCTAGAATTATCAACTTTGGCGGAATGCGCAGTCTATATAGTTGAGATCCTGTACCTATTTGTGCTCATTCTATGTGTGCTTTGATATTAATTTGTTTGCTTGATACTTTATTCGTGTGTAAACATGAAAGCTTACATTTTAAAATAACAGTGTTTTGTGAGGACAACTTGTGCTCACGCATTAACATTAACAACATGACTGAGATTAATGTCGATCTCCCGCCAAGAAAGGAGGCGAAACCACAATAGCGATAAAGATGTAGGTGCATTTTAGTTCGCCGAAAGAACGTGTTAGTTTATAGGATACTAAACTAGTTATTTCTAGTTAGTAAGTTCTGCGAGATCACGTTTTTATAGCGTTTTATTTGTGGCGTGTAACGATATATTCCGGTCCCTAAACGCATTGCCATGGATTTGAACTTCTGACCGCATATATCGTGCGCACCGAAATGCTATATATAGTTACAATAATAAAAGTGATCCTTGAATCAGTTCTCGATTCGGAAAGAACTTGAACCGCTGATCATATGTATCGCATGTTTGTTGCTAGTGACGTACGACGATTACACTGTTCCAAATTGGCAACAACTCGATTCGCTTTCAGCAACCAACTAATAAATGAAACTTTAATAGCTGGAGGCTTCCCGCTAGGCGAGCACAAATTTTACTACTAAGCCAAGTTTGCACACTTAAATATTAGTTATTAATTAAATGGATATCTTTCCTCATTTGCTTTTTTTTTCTATTTTGTAAAATTAAGCGAATTTAAGAAATGGATCGAGGCTCAATGCTCTTTTTGTTTCCTTTCAGTCCTTCTGAGGATTTTGATTACAGTAATAACAACGCTTCTTTAAAAGCAGGTGTAAAGTTTGAAACCGATCTCAAAATAAGTGGGTAAGTAAAAATGTTTGAGCAAGGAAAATTTTAGCAAACTATTTAGCTCGCAAATATAAGTTTAGTTTAGTCACAGTGTCGTTACAACTTTATTATCACTGTTATCCTCATCATCATTATCGTCATTGCCATGATTATCATTGCAATTGTCGTCATCATTATCATCGTTAACGTTACTATGATTATTATCATCATCGTCATCATCGTCATTGACATAACCATGATTAACATTGTTATTATAATGATCATCATCACTATCATTGTCATTACCATAATTATTGTTATCATTAGTATCATAATCATAACCATAACCATTATCATCATTGTTATTATTATTATTATTATTATTATTAACGCAATAGTTATATGGCAGTATTAAAGTATAAGTCTATGGCTTCTTTTAATTACTGCCTCACCACTACAGATAAAATATATGCTGATTAAC
>JAOTRI020105089.1:0-13681 GCA_028564885.2 Zoanthus sanctaehelenae
TTGTGACATTTTCTACTGAAAGTAGAGCTTCTGATATTTGATCGGATGTTAGGTTTGATTCTTGCTTGTTGTTGAAGGTGCATGAGTTGCACGTGATTCTTCGCCAAATAGACGGGTTCACGTGATAAAATTGCGTTCGCGTGAAAGCGCCCATGCTCAAACTACGTCCTTTCATTTCATTGGTTCTTACTGTCCCAGGAGACAAAAATTTCTCGGACCACAATTTCTGCAAAAATCAAGTCAGTGCAATGCTATATAACTGCTGTGCATGCATTTGTAACCAATGTTGAGATTAGGATTGCGGGCTCCGCTGGTCGCCTGCAATATGTCCCAGGTGCTGTACTCTAGATAGCAATGACACCAAGGATTTTTCATCAGCTTAAATTAACAAATGAATATAACACTATTATTTGCAATGTATATACTCATGCATATGCAGGCAATTTTTTCTTGTGTTCAAAATGTTTTTTGAACCAGTTGAAAGGAGACACAATAATGACAGTTTACTTGCCTCAAAATTTGCTTTGATTTCCTTGGAATGCTACTGATATGGAGATTTATATGATAGATAAGACCCTACTGTACGTCTGCTCTGATTGGTGGAAAATCTTTATTTTATCAGAGTAGTATAAAACCAGACTACAATACCATAAACGAAATATGGGTATATAGGTGAATAGTAGAGGCTTCCTAAGATATTTCTTTTGACGAAATGTCTTCGCTCGGACAACATTCCAACTGAGCGCTTAATTTTACTTTCAATAAAAGAAACGTGTGATTTCCAATTTAGATTTTCATCCATCATCACACCTAAGTATTTGATACTATGTCCCTGCCTTATGTATTTACCTTTTAATAATAGTTGTACCTGGTATTTTATCTTTTTTTGAGGTGGAGGAAAGATAATGAAGTTAGATTTTTCAATGTTCAGTGAAAGTTTATTAGCAGAGAGCCAGCCATATATGGAAGAAAGCTCATTATTGATTTTGTTTCCCAAATTAATTAAACAGTTATTTGAGTAGAATAAAGTTGAGTCATCAGCAAATAGATGATACTCAAAAGCACCAGAAGAGTTAGAAAAGTCATTTATGTATAGAAGAAATAAAAGGGGTCCAAGAACTGAACCTTGAGGGACACCCATGACGACTTGTTTGGTATCAGAGAAAGTACTTCCTATTGAAACAAATTGGGTTCGATTAGTGAGATAAGATTTAAACCAATCATATGCTGTTCCTCTAATGCCATAGTGTTCCAATTTTTGTAAAAGGATGGCGTGGTCTACAGTGTCAAAAGCCTTGCTAAGATCGAGAAAGAGTCCACATGAATAAAATCCTTTATCGATTGCATTTTGTACTAGAAATGATAGCATGCAGAGTTGAATGTTTACTTCGAAAACCAAATTGGTTAGCATAGAAAATGTTATGACAATCAATAAATTTTATAAGGCTTTTATAAACAACTTTTTCCATGATCGTTTTAAATACGGACAGTAGAGAAATGGGTCGGTAATTATTAATACAAATTTCTGATCCTTGCTTAAAAATTGGAATTATCCTGGCTATCTTAAGATTAATAGGGACCTCACCATTCAGAAACGAGAGATTGAAGATTGTCTGAAGGGGCTTTGATACCAAATTTCTCAATGTGATGAGAATGTTGGAAGGTATACTAAATGGGCTAACTGATTTAGCTGGATTTAATTGGCTTATTTTCATTAGCAATTTCTTCAGAACTTATTTTATTCAAGCAAAAGCTATTTGTTTGCCTGTTTGGAAGATACGAAAGAGGTGATTTAACTGCTTCAGGAATTGTCAAAGATAAATTTGTCCCCATATTTGAGAAAAAATTATTATAATATTTTAATTATTACCACGACCGAACATCATTGATGTTAGCACTTTAAATGACAAAAACTGCTTCTCATTCCTAGCATTAGTTACGATTGCGCATGCGCGATGCGGGATTCCCCATTTGTCCCGTAATTTACCTAGCTCAAAACGTGCTATCTTAACACACAGTTTAGTATTACCACTCAGCGCTATCAAAATAAGAGGAGACGTGAACGAGTTCTGCTACTGTCGCTGCTACAAGTACTACTATTACTATAGAATAACGTCGCATGAAATGACGGAACGTTCGCGATTACATGTTTTGACTTTTTCTGAACTTCTAATCTTATTCATGTATTAATTAACTGACAAGTTGAATCAGCTCATGTTGTAAAATATCAGCTATTCATTTTATTACTTTTCGGTAGATTTATACAGACTGTAAAAATATTGGTATGCATTAAAATGGAATGAAACTCCAGCTTATGTTTCTGATTTCATTTGTCTTAGTTTCTTAAAAATGATAAAAATAAAAGAATATCACGGCGTGTTATAGCTTGGTGATATGGATTTTATTTTATCGTGATAAAAACCACCCAAAAATATAACTCAAACTTCCGCGTTATTGCATGTGCACGAAATATATACTGGATATTACACGATGACGCGAACGTATGAAGTTTATCTTCGAGTTCATGGAAAAGGTATTTTGCGTGTGAGTACAGCGTCAAGGCGTGTTCCGGTTTTGGTTTCATATCAAAGTTGCGAGTTGCGTATTTTTCAGTAAAACACCCATCTGTAATGAAAATCAGTTTGTTCGTTGCTATATTAACGTTTTACACCCGCGATATAATTTTTGCTCAATTTCTCTTTTCACGATTTTCCTTAACTAATATCTTTATTCTAGAAAAATAACAGATCTTAAAATAATTAAAGGTCGGCAAAATAAACACATATGTTTTGAATTTTCTATATTTCTTGTTGATAAAAGGTATCGCGTCTCACGACTGTTGATAACCATGAGAAACTTGTTCTGAACACATATACTCCTGCGCTTAAGTTTACAGATTTAGATCAGTTTGTAATCACGGGTTTTTTTTGTTATCTTATTACTTTATTTTGTTTTTTTAGAAGCTCTCTCGAGCACTATATTGTATCATATACGTGGCCTTCATTAGTGAAAATCCGTTCGTAAGGCATTTTAAAAAATGATTTTATATTTTGCTGTTGTATCGCTTAGACGTTCAAACAAAAGTATTTTAAAAAGTTATAAAAGTGTTTATTTGGGAAAAACGAACCAGTTTCGTATCTACAGACTACACTAAAAGTTCTTACACAAAAAAGCCAATTGAAACGATGAAATATTTGCAAATTGGGATAATAATAATACAAGAGAAAAGTATAATGCCAGTGTGCGTACAAATATTCCGTTTATAACACTCGTTTCACTCGTTTATGAAACGTAGGTCCCAAAAGAGTTTTGGGACCAAAACATTGCTAGAAGCTACGCTTGTAAGAAACCTCGTGTCCTCGTGTCACTCTTGGCTATTATAAACCAAGCGAACGTATGAAGTCTATCTTCGAGTGCGTGGAAAAGGTATTTCGCGAGTGAGTTCAGCAAACACTGGTATTCCGGATTTTATTTAGTTTCATTTAAAATCACTGAGTGGCATATCTTTTAGTAAAACATTCATATTTATGCAATAACCAAAATAAGTTTGTTCGTTGCTATACTAACGTTGTGCGCCGGCGATGTAATTTTTGCTCAATTTCTAAAACTTTATTGATGTATCGCTGGCTGCGATTATTGCCAGAGCAAAATGCAAACCGATAGCAATATTTCTTAGAAAAAACATTGTGCAAACCAAAACTGGATAAAACTACAGCTGACAAATGTTTTTATTTTCTTTTGGAACTTTCGCAAATTCTTTCTAAGAAACCTGTACGAAAACACACATTTTTGAAGAAACGCGGAAGATGGCCGAAGTTCCCGGCTTTTTGGATGCGCGCTTGTATATCCGGGACATTGGGTAGATTCGTTTTCATATGTTAATTAGTGAAATACACAGGTGTTTTTGAGTTTGCAGTTAACACTGCTGTAATTTAATAAATGTTTTTCTGAGTTCTATCCACTCTAAAATTTATCTAAATAAGAGTATGAAGTGTTTTAGATTTTCTGATCTCCTAATTGCATTTCTTTACGTATTCTGTATTCTGTCTGCAGCGAAACTACTTGTAAATGTAGCATTTTGAATTCTGAAAGTCCCCTGATTTTTTCAATTCTTTCTTCGGTGCTCGATTTTAGTTAGCACAACCCCCAAACTACTATATGCTTAAAAAGGAAAGGTTTCCTAGTCCTAAACTTAAAAGAAAGACAAATAGAATGCCAACGCCTGGCACATTTGTAAATTGTTTATAAACAACGGTTTATATTTATGTCTTTAGATTATGTATCGACTTACTCGGTGAAAATTTTACTGAAAATGTCTCAGTTCTAGATACTAAACATAGCAAATATTGGCTATAGTTTTTAGTTAAAACCTTTTGACTCAAATTATTTCTTTCCAGTTAATAGATAATCTATGTAAACACTTAACTATACCTAACTAGAAAAGTTGCTAGACAGCTTAACTGTTCATCAGGAGGATGTCTAACTGTGTGCAATTCTACAAAAATTATTGGTTTTAACTCCGTTTTAAAATACTCATATATCAAGCAGCAAATAGATTTTGTTAACCGACAAGTTTATAGAAAAGCATCCTCCCATTTTAAACAAAAACTAGTCAATCGGCAAAATAAATTTATTCAATAGATACCCGTTAACTGATAGTGCGATCTTAACTGAGCAATTTTGTGTTTAAAACAAGTTTTGCCTCTCATTCGCCTCATTGTTAGCGTACCTTACAATTTAAGCTTTTTCAAAGTACCTATTTGTTTTCAAACTTTGATAGCTTTCACTATTTTATGTCTTAATAAATGAGACGGAAAGAAAAACAGTCAAATCATGTATACGAATTTTAACTTCAGAATTACTTACCCTAAATAACATACAAATGCCCTGCTTCAACGAGCCTTGAGTCTTTCGTGTTATACGATATACTGTTTTAAAAATGTCTCCACATTTTCATAAAAAAGAACGACAAGATAAATTTTGTTTGGTAAATAAGCATCTGTAATATAAACTTGTTTGTAAATGAGATTTGATTTCTTTGTATGTTCCTTCATTAAAATTTAATTTCCATATCAGAAACTGTAATATACTAATGAATTTGAAACTCATATTTGTTTGAAGCTTTTTTTTTTTGCTATGAACAGACGTCATATATTCAGTCCCGTACGGAATATTTCACAGCTGAATTACAAGTTCTCAAAAAGAAATTAAATTAAGCTAAGATTCAGCGGCTGATTGATAGGAAAGAATAAAATGTCGTGCGTTTTTCCAGTTTTACAAGAAAGACGTGTTCGTTTTTTCAGCTATAGCAACATAACTAAGTGGGCTTTGCGGTTTTATATTTAATCTTTGGCATTCAGAATAGCGTATTACCTCGTACAACGTTCTAAGTAAAAACAAAGACGTACACGTTTTTTTTTTATATCAAAATTATAAGAACAACGAGGCTCAGATTTAAGAACTTTCGTGCTTGATGCTCTGAGTATCTACATGAAAATGTTTTATTGCATAGGTACTTAGACTTACCCGTCATAATCGCAGTGAATAAAAATTTTACTGATTCTAAACGTAGCCAGTTTAGGAGTACAAACTACAAATTTCACTGTGAAAAAATGTCGTTCGTCTAATCTGAAACTCGAACGACAATATCTCAATGAATAATGAATAAACGTTCTGGAGATTACGTCATCCAAGAACGGCTGCACATAAAAAAATTCACGCGGTTTAAAAAATGCGGGCTGAGAAAAGATTTGCTTTTGTTCTTTTTTGCTCCCTTAGCTTTCATTAGTATTATAATTAATAGTTTTTGTATTGAGAGATTTCTCATCTCTTCTCAGTGTTGTTGAGCGATTTTACATTAAATTATTTTACACTTTTCATCGCCTCGTTTATGTAAAATCATTTTGTTTGCTGCATCAAAAACAAATTTCGGTAACTATGAAATAAACATATTACAGCATGGGAAATGCTTTGCACCATTTATATTTACTCCTTGATAAGTATCAGAAAAGTCTCTCGTTCGCTGCGCTCACTCCTTCATTTTCTGATACTTACAACTTGTGAAAATAAATCGTACGCACGCATTTTCCATGAAGTTATCTCTACTTACTTACCGAGTTAGGATTTCGTGTTGGATTTTCGAGTTGAATTTTCTAGTTGAGATTTTCGAGTTAGGATTTTCGAGTTAGTATTTAGGATTAGGGTTCGAAATCCTAACTCGAAAATCCAACTCGAAAGGCTAACTCGAAATCCATCTCGAAATCCTAACTTGGAATTATTCCAACTCGAAATCCTAACTCGAAATTATTCCAACTCGAAATCCTAACTCGGAATTATTCCAACTCGAAAGATCCTAACTCGGAATTATTCCAACTTGAAATCTTAACTCGGAATTATTCCAACTCGAAATTCTAACTCGGAATTTAGTCTGTCTCTTTACGTAAAGATTTCACTGAAACTTTATCCTAAAAATACTTAAAATTTTTCAATGGACAAGTTCATGGTACTTAAGCCATGTTTTTTTGTTGATTTATTTTTTGATGACCCACTTAAGTACCATATGTATTTAGCCTGCATGACGTTTTTGTGTCGATCCTTCCCAGTACAGCTCCCACATACCTGTACGGAGGCCTAGGGTGGGAACTTGGAAGGAATGTTTGTGGGAAGGGAACTGGGAAGGAATGTTTTTGGGGAGGGAACTGGGAAGGAATATTTGTGGGGAGGGAACTGGGAAGGAATGCTTGTGGGGAGGGAACTGGGAAGAAATGTTTGTGGGGAGGGAACTGGGAAGGAATGTTTGTGGGGAGGGAACCGGGAAAGAATATTTGTGGGGAGGGAACTGGGAAGGAATGTTTGTGGGGAGGGAACTGGGAAGGAATGTCTGTGGGGAGGGAACTGGGAAGGAATGTGTTTGTGGGAAGGGAACCGACACAAAAACGTCTGCGAGGAGGCTAACCATAAACACTCATTTTTTATAAAAATCTTTTTTATAAGAACACGAGGTGAAAATTGCAAAAAACTTTTAAAAGAACGCCTGGTTAGCGTAGTTGGTAAGGTGCCAGTCTGCTGTGCTGTCTCGGGTTCGATTCACGAACGGACCAACACTAAGGGTCTTAAAATAATTGAAGAGAAGTTGCTGCCTTTGCTCTAACATCTGCAAATGGTTAGATCTTCGCGTCTTCTCGGATAAGGACGTTAAACCGTAGGCCCAGGAGTAAGATCCTTGTAAGGGACCTCGGTCCTATTATCTCTAATCCTTGGAACATCACCAAGTTCCTAAGTTTTCATAAGATATCGCCGATCGCCGGCTCTTATTGACAACCCTGTCATCATCGCGAACTTTTTCGTCTTCCTTCACATCTCATCATCTTTTATCCCCATCAATATCATCTTCTTTTTCCACCTCCTCCTCAACATCGTCAACACTAAAATTAATTATCACTGTTCTCATTTTTATAATTTTAAATCATTTACTAAAGTGTTTGGCTACTCCTTGGAACCTTCGTAGGCTCGTAAGTCTTGTAAAAACACGTTAAGAACACGCTAAAAAATTCTTAGGCTTCTTGACTAAAGTTTACAGACAACAATTATACATCACAGGTTTTTCATTTACCAAATTGCAGTTTCTGTTATAGTTCATGCGTGAAAACGTTTTCGTAACATCACCTTTTTCTTTCGTACCAGCTACGCTGTACATATTTCAAAATTCGATACAGTACAAAGTACATGTACAAATCAATGTATACAGAAAAGTACCACATGCGGTACATGCGTTATGCATATTGTGTAGATCAGTAAAGATATTTTAAGAAATGTTTAAGCCATTTTAGTTATTTTTCTATTTTAAAATAAAGCAAATACGACTTTAAATTCATAAAGATATGAAAAATAATTAATGTATAAGCTTGTCTTTTTCACTTTTTGTGTACTTTCTCGTTTAAAATTTTTATGATGGCTAATTTGGTGTTATTGTGTTATGTAATCAGTTTTAGAAGTAGCCTAGATAGATGTTTCTTTTGTGTTTTTCTCCAATACGCTTGTTTTGTCTTTGTTTTGTCCTTGGAAAAATGCTGAAGGAAGAGTTTAAAATGTCAATAATAATTATATAGCACATTAAAATTAACTCAGATGTATTCTTTACTTTGATTCATAGAAAGTGTATTTTTATTAAAAGGCTTTCATTGAATATGTACAGTTAATCAAACAGACAAAATTTTTTCACTTTTAATAAGTATCGTTGACTAGATTACGAACAGATATTGGTTAAATACTGGAGAAAAATTAAGAAAAAAATACTCAATTTCAAGCCCACAAAACAGCGTAACTGCTCAAAAATTAAACTGCCAATATATTATATTGTATATCATTGTTTTTACTTCTTACTTAAATACTCATAGAATTGTTCGTGTTACTCAATGTTTGGTTCAATAATACGGCATTTCTTGTTTGTTGACGGCTCTAGTAGCGGCAAAGTACGGCTTTGATTTTGCGCGTTATCGAAATGCTGAAAGTCACTTTAAAATGCTATCACCTGATTGGTCGCAGCACACAAACTCGACTGCGGATTGGTTGTATTTTCACGTGTGAAACTGTTGATACTCGGTTCAGATTGGATATATTATATTTTTCATGAATGTAAATGAACCAAATAGGTTTCTATAAAGTAGATTTACTCAATGAAATTCTCATGATCCATATATAACTAACATGTTTGCGACAATACTTTTAAAATGGTTGCTCTGCGCGTTTGTCTATTCTCATAATAATATTATATGCTTTTATTGAAAACCATGGAATAGAGTTTCAAGTGTCAATTGTAAGACAAACAATTCCTATGTGGATCTCAAATGAGATAAATTATATTGCATTACTAGACGATAAATATCCCTGATAAACATGTTCTAAGTATGGCCAAGAATCAGAAGTCTCTTATCAAGATTAAAATAGCTAATGACTAACAGCAATATTTTCTGTTATTAAAAAAAGTTTAGGTATTCAAAACTCTATCTTAGCGGGATGTCTGACTTTTGTTTACTTGTTTAGCGATTGAAACAAATGGGAACACCTGCTATTTAGTTGGAGTTTTGAAACATCGAAGATTTTAATGATTTGTTCTTTTATCGAAAAGGGCTTGGACATTTTGCCTACCGAACTTGCCCAACCGAACCGTAAGTACAATTTCTTATGCTTAAGCTTACTGCAATGTGGTCGAATATGACAAAGAATGAAGGTTTAGCTCTCTGAGTTGCACAAGAATAGGTGCCTAGGACAAATTGTTGTATTTTTTTTCTTTTATCGAGAAAACAACACTTTTTTTTCAAAGCATGACTGTCTTCATCGACTGATATCTTGCTCGCAAAAAGCCGTTTTTTCTAGACAGAATGCGATTTCTCACAGTGTTTTATATGCAGGAGTTGTAAATTAATAATTTTAAAAACTAGCCTTTATTTTATGTTTTTTAAAACTGAAGTTTTATCAGCTGATGAAAAGGTTAAACTCGAATTTAAGAGGGTGACTGTAAGCTAGTTATTTTCAGCCGCATAACTCGAAACTTAACATTACTAATTTTCTACCTATCTATAGATTTCTTTATTGTCGAGGCAGTGAAGGACAAAACATGGAGGATGAAGTTTCAGATACGAATGTGTTTGAAAATCATTCTTTAAACAAGACAAAATGCAACACGCATCCGCTAGTATCAATATATATTGGAAAAATACAACATTACATTTTGTATGAAACAAACAAAGAATAGCTGAAAAATTGGTCTAAAAAAACCAAACTAAATCATAATTCGTAATGAGAACCAAACTTAACAATAATTAAGAAGAAAAACTTGGTCTGCCTTGGCCTGGCTTAATTTAGAGAGGGTTCGCTAATCATTACCTTGAAACTTAATTGTCAGAGAAGATTGAAAAATGCAGAAAGCTGTTTATGATACAGACATAGGGTCAATAGAATGTAACCTAATTGGCATTATAATCAGAAACAGTTTATGGACGGAAAATCAGAAAGAACTAAGTGAATGGTTTATAGAAAAAAGAGGACCTAATGTAGACGATACGATGTCGCGATTGATAGAAAGACTAGCTCAGTTGGCTAAAGAGAAACTCTCCAATTACAGATGTCCCATTAGGCATTACAGCCAATAGTCCAATTACACTGTCTGCTTACAATTTTACAGGTTAATTAGTGCAAAATACAGCACTAATTACATTTGAGAAAAATGTAACTTTATTGATTTTGACTAATTTTAATGTCGAAGAGCCCGCTTGAGCTGGTTTTTTTTTTTCGATTTCGTTTCCAAAAAATTCCCACAACAATTAAAAATGTTAAATGTTACCGTTCGGTTAACGTTGTTGACGATGATATCATTTCTGTGCCCTCGCTTGCCGTCCTTTTCAGAACATTCAGTAGTCTTTTTTATTTCACTTTTTGATTCAGAAGATTACAAAATGGAAAATGCATCCGTGGTAAGATAAAAGAATATTGTTAAACCAGCAGGATATGTGCTTCATAGAGTGATTGAAACTATACCTCGGCATAATAATATCATGAAGTCAATAGATTCTTTCCTATTGCGCCTAGCATGGTATGAAAATTGAATTCAACTGTCAAGAAAACTGAATGTAATAATATTTATCAGTTAAGATGGGTGACTCACTAGAAACTTTAGTTAACTTTAAAATTTTGATTTGACATCGTAAAATCATATAACGAGAAACCAAAAACCGTTGCCAATAAAATTCTTTATATGAATGTTTAATGTTTATATTATTTTAAACTATGAATTCATTAATCGCTCTTTTTGAATAATTGGAATCTGATTAAAGTTAGTAGATTATTCACAAGTGTATTTCTTCGGGATGAGTTGAGGTTTCAAAATCTGTATGATCGGTATATGACCAGGTACTGGTATCAAACTGGATAATTTATGAAAATTATGAGCAACGTCGAGCAACATGTATATCGCCCCATCACCCTGCTTAAGGCGTAGCTCACTACGTCGAATATAGTTTAGAAGAATAAGATTTTCATTATATTCGTCGATTAGTCAACATAAAGTGCTCTCCGATTCGGACGACTATAATTTAATGCGACCGGCTAGGTAGACGTTTGAAAAGAGATGCTGTAAAGACGTTTTATTCGTCTTCGATGCTGACATGCAGATAAAACGTCTTGGACGAATTTAATTCTTCGGGCGAATTTATTTCATTGTATAAGTCGCAGTTTTGGTGAATTTAACTGTAATAACAGCTTCGAAATATATTTTCGTCTGCATTACTGAAAACTCGACAATTGTGCGACAAACGAACAGAACCTAAAACATCGAAATCTTTTACAGAAAGTAGATCATTGTAAGAAATATACTTCTGCAAAGTTTGAATGTAATTCGATAAAAAACCAAAGAGTTGCGGCTGTTTAAATTTTAAAGGTTATTTTCTTTTTTTGGCACCCTAGTTTGGTGGACTGGGACGAGAAACAGGTAATGATACGTCATCAAAACGTCACTTCTGAGGAGTATTCTGCGTTCTTCCCCGTCTCTCTACTGTTTTTTTTTTGTATAGACCAAGCGAAATCAGATGTCAGATTTTGATTCTACAGAAGAAGTCACAGGTCTTTTGGTCACCTGAGTTCTTCAGTTGGCCGAGCAACTTAAAGGGGACAAGTTTTGCAATAAAAATTCGGAATTTCGGAAAGCTTTATCTCCACGGAATTTCATTTTATTACTTCAAGACTTAGCAGAAATATGTTTTTTATAATGTTCTTTTAAAAAATCGAAAAATCAATTTCGTGTCATACGCTCTTTAAGCGGTCTGGTTTCTGCTCAGAGATTGCTGCATACCATTGCCTAAAACAACTTGTAATTGTCTTTCGTTCCCTGTCTTTAACTCAGAGGTCGTTCACTGATTTTCTGATGACAATTATATTTATTCTTGAGGCATGAAGGCATAACACAAAGAAATCAAGATTACCCGGTGAAGCCTAGCAAATTCAATACTCACTTTAATTCGATATACTCTTCGGGAAAAAAAAATCAATGAAATGCCCCGACTGAAAATCGAACTCACATCTCCTGGTCTCTAGTCAGCCGTGATTACCTGACCAATACACCAACGGGTCTTACCATGCTGGCAACAGCAAATTACGGCCAGAGTGTAGAGTCACTTATCTGCAGATAATTTAAAGGCCTGATTTTTTTTTCGTTCATTTTCTGTATCATTTTTACGAAGAAGGGAAATGGTTCCGAGGCGGACGTGCACTTTAATTTTTACTCGCAATGCAGAACTGGACACTAACTTTTTAACTTAATAATCGATTGGCAACAGTAGGCTTCTATATCGTGTTGAGGACACAGATTTTTGAGCCAATCAAAAGAAAAACCTTATTTCGGCCAATGAAAAACCTTGTTTAATTCTGCGTTCTTTAATGACAAAGTAATAACTCAAATGAGACACTGGTTTTGATGTTACTAGGAAAACATTTTCTGTTATTAGCCATTCGTTGAAATTCCGAGATGTCTTCCTTGTTTAATGGCCAAATGGGCGAGTAAAAATAGAAAATCTCCTTGCAAAAACTAAATTACTACTTGTCGGTGGCTCGTTGGTTATAGTTAGTGTCGAGAACTGCAAGGTGTAAGATGGTATTTCTCAGTGTTTCTTGCCGAGTGAACCCATGATCATGAACTGACAGAATTGGTATGGGACTAAACATCCGTGAATCATGAAGTATTAAGTTGTATTATCAAAATTTCACCCCAAACTCGCCGTAAATGAGCGAAACAAATGCAAAAGAAAACCTAAATAGCTACAATATCCTGGGGAAGCCGAGTGCTAGCAAATTTCACGAGCCTATCTACTGCTTGCATTTTATCAGTGAACCTGCTCAGGGTAGTTTAATTTCCTCTACTAGCTCGGTCTGTTGCTTCAGACACCTGTTTGAAAATGTTGCGCATTTTCAGCGAACTCGAAATGAATATCTGCAGCCGGTTTGGCACGGGCTCCCTCCTGCGGCGCTTGCGCAAAAGCAACTTTTTACAGTCAGTCGAGTTAGGCCCCCCCGAAAGAGAAAATTTCACGCAGCTTTCGGATTAATTAATGCCATTAATGTTGATCGTTCTGATTCTTTTTTTGTTCTGTTGATATTTACTAATCAGAATATTGAAAATACTATTGAGGTTGAAAGAAAGTTGAAATGAACATACTGAGTGATTGATGTCACGTATACATTCTTTACTGAATATGTCATAGATTATCAAAAAATTTTCAACCTCGAATATTGCGTTTCTAGCGTTTGATAAGTTCACTCATTCTCGGTTATCAGCTCATTACACCGAATTATCACATATAGAACTGACTGAGAAGTGTTGCCAACCTGAAAATGCCCCAATAAAATTTGTCCGTTTTTAAGTATCGAAGGGTTTGGAAATCTCTAGAAATTTAATAATATAGTTATTTCATTCGCGCTTCTTGGATATGAGATGCGTATAGCCAACTCGGGTCTATGAGTCTCGTTTTCTATTTACCATCTCATATCCAACGCGCGTTCTTGGAATTATTGCTAAGGCCACTCTCTACCCTATCTGCTATTTTTCGCTGATTTTTGTGACATTTTTGATGATATCTCCGTCAATATTTTGAAAATCGAAAAAAACGATAATCACTTTACAGATCGCGTAAAA
>JAOTRI020105099.1:0-13679 GCA_028564885.2 Zoanthus sanctaehelenae
CGGCCGGGAATCGAACCCGAGACCTCCCGCACAGCAGACTGGCACCTTACCAACTAGGCTAACCAGGCGGCGGTTATATGTCAAGAATATCAAGTTAAAGCTGCACTCAGGGTCCTTAAGCAATTGAGGAGAAGGTGTTACCTTTTCTCTAACATCTGGAATGGTTAGACGCTAAATCCTAGGCTTAAAATGGTGTCTCCAATTACTACGCCTCTGGCCATCTGGAACGCTTGATACCTAAACAAAGTCTTTATCATCATCTTCATTACATTATTATTATTATGACAGTAAAAACGTATGGATGCGATATGGATCCCTATCCAGCCAACCTGAGGCGTAGAACGTAACCCAGGAGGACCTAAGACTAACAACTCTGTAACTTTATAAACTAAATATACTAAAATCACTAAAAATCACTAAAAATATCTCTGTTCACTTTACTGCTCTCCTCAAGACATCACTCTCAGTGTACGGGTGATGTTCAGGGTGTGCGAGATGACGGCTTTCTGCATCCAGAGTAGAATCTATTCTCCTCATTGCCTCATCTACCACACTGGACCACCCTCTCAGGACATCTATAATGATATTATATTATCGAATGTCATATCCTGGGAACTGCTGCTTGAGTTCCCAGCAGAGGGGGCCATACTTGGTGGTCTTCTCTTCTTGTTTCTTTGCTCTGTCATCCTTCCACGGGCAGCTCATTTCCACCGCTAGAGCTCTCTTTTTCTCATGATCTACAAATCTAGCATCCACTCTGTTCTGCTTCACTTGCTTACTTATACTGCAAGGAATAGGATATCCCAGTATGCTTGGGCCTTGGGTAACTCATAGATGGGTTGGTAATGATCGAAGAATACCACGTTGGCACTGTATCAGAGAGCTGAAGCTCTCTAAACATTTCCCAAAACAGTACTTTGAAGGCCGCATTATGACGCGCGAGGTTCTTATTCTGCGCAAGCGCAGGAGACCCGCCAGCACATGAGGGATACTTTCGGGAGTCTTACAACAGAGTCTACATGAGGTGCCATTAGGTTGATTAGTATGGGTCTTACGTGCGTGATAGACCTTTGTAGGTGTTAGCTGTTCATAAATTTCAAGCATACCCGCAATTGTGTGTGTGGGCGCTGTATCCAAATTCGTCAGCCATGCGATGCATCCTCGCTGGTTCAGTTGATCATCCTCCCATCTATCTGTAAGGAGATTTCCTTAATTGCCATCTTGTTTCCTTGACTTCAGTTTTCCTCCGCTTCAATGCGGCCTTTTTGAGATGGCTCTTGATCTTATCTCTAGGTACATCTGCTCCATCTGTGTTGTGACGACATTTGGGGTGCGGGAAACTCAGGTCAAGAGTTATCCCAGTTTCTCTGCATACTTTCTAGACTCTTTGACGAGCGACTGATGACCTTGATGAGCTGCATTCTCTTCGAACGCCCGTACCAAACTCATGGTGGGTTACTCATTACTATACAATTTAATGGCTGTCTTGCTCTTAGTCATTTTGTACTCTTCTTCTACTGATCTCATTCCACGTCCTCCTAGAGCCCTTGGCAGATAAACAATCGCTTTTAGCCCTAATGGGTGCTTGCCACCACTCTCACACACAATCTTTCGTACTTGCCTATCAATATCGCGCAAGTCTGTCAGGCACAAGTGTTGTAACCACATAAGGTACGACAACACTGGCATGGCAAGCTGATTGGACGCTTGAAATCTGTGGATGTCTGACAAGGGGCTCGACCAGATGACTGAGAGTCTCTGCAGGTAGGTTTTAGTAGCACGCTGTAGAGCCAGTTTCTCTTCTTGAAGTAGCCGTTCAGGTGCTCCCAGGAACTGGTAGGTTGTGTCTTCCACCAGGCTATCGATGACCGTCTCCCCTTACTTACTTCTCACGTTGAGCACATAACACTTTTTTGGATTCCATTGCAAACCAATGTCCTCCATCATATCCTTTGTCATCTTGAGTACTACTGTTAAGCTTTGCTTGAGATGCCGCGAAGACCTTCAAGTCGTCAATGTACAGCAAATTTGTGACTTTAGAGCCCACCGGTGTAGACAGCCAATAGCCATCGGTGGAGCTCAGCTTCCATGCGACTGAATTTAAACACAATGTAAACAAGCGTGGGTATAGAGCATCTCCTTGGGGCAGACCTCTGTTAAAACTAATCACAGGGGAGGTCTCATTACAAACTTTTGTGTTAGCAACTATCCAGGTGTTCCACGATAGGCATAACTTTCCCATGACTTCGCAGACCTGGAAACCTGTGGGCTAGCATAATTTTTATTATTATTATTATTATTGTTATTATTATTGTTATTATTATTATTATTATTATTATTATTATCATCATTATCATCATTATTATCATACCTGGGATAACTTGTTACAGAGACGTCCTGTCATCATTGTGCACCCTTCTTCTTCAAGTATCTGAATTACAAACATCACAATCTGATGAAGACCGGGCATTTGGAATCTTTCTTTTTCTTTAGAAATCAACTCAGCAAGCATGGCACATTTCTTGTCGATAGTCAGCTTGAAAACGGAAGGATATCTGAAAGAAAATGTTGTACAATTATCAGAACACGTTTCACAAATTAAGTTCAATAACAATCAAAGCTTTTCTTACAAAGTGTACCAAAGTTTTTACACGTTTGTTTTATATTCCTAGATAGCAACATTTTAGTGAGGTACCTCGAAGCTCACTAATTACTAAAACAATTTCGGATCCAATGACTCAGAATGATCGAATGAAATAAACTTCAAGCTGTGAAGTTTAACTTGTAGATACTATACCGTTAACATTACATACTGAAAACTAAATGCATTATAAGCCATGTAGCACACGGAGATGTCGTTTATCTCCGATTTTTGTAGTGTTAAGCGGATGAGAGTCTTTGACTCCCCCTGGACGGGACACTTATCTATCGCAGGACAGCTCCCAGCAGACGCTGGTAATCAGTTACCTACCTCCGGAGGATGGAAAGCTGAGTTTTCTTATGCGGAAAAGAAGGTCACACAAATATTCGAATCTCGGCAAACTGCCGGGATTGAACTGGGGACCTTGTGGTTGGAAAGCAGAGATTTTACAACTGCTTCAACCACGTCCGTCCGTAACATTACTTATTGGATGGTAATTTAGTTAGATATTATTATACACGAAACAATTTTTTTTGAGTTTCTCCTTGCGATTATCATCATGTAACTTAGATATCGGTGTTATAATTGTACAAGTCTATGTTTCTTAATATGCGTACAAACATAAACCTCATTGTCATTGCCATTACCGGAAGTGGATAGTTCTTCACAATTCGAATGCGTAGATCGCGAGCAATCCAATAACTTCTCAGTTGAGAAGCATTATTCCTATAAGCAACGTTGACATAACTCTCATACTTTGCGGAAAATAGGCGTAAATACAGTAAAAAAATGAGCACCAAGCTAAAAATTGTGAATTTTTTTAAAGAACCTCAAGGAGATTTTAATCTTACTGGGTTTGTTAAAGGAGAGGTGTGGCATAAACGAAAGACTGCATTGGTTTTAATTGGTACCTAAAACATTCAGCTAGCTAAACCAACAATAAAGATCTAAATTTGTAATTGTTGTTGTTATCTAATTGTGGTCCTTACTCTGGTAGAAACGATTTGAAGTAAAAATATTTACTACGTGCCTTGAAAGAATATTCTTGATATCGGAAAATGTTATTACATCCTTCTTAGTACGTTCATTGAGGTTATAAAAAGCAAGAAGATGAAACAAAATTTCTGCGATTTCCATCCAACCAAAGTTTGTTTGTAGTCTGGCACGACAAAGTTCTACAATTTCATCCAAATCTTCAAACAGAAGTCTCTTTGTATCTTCCAGTTGCCACAATACGATCTAAAAAGATATCAAAGGAACAATCGTGATATCTTTATAAAAAACCTTGTGATGAAATAGTTTTGTGAAAGAATATATCTATGGTTTTTGAAATTCCAATACTATGAATCATGTAATCTTATCGCTAACTAGTACCATGTACTGTCTGTATCCCAAACCAGTTGCATATATTACAAACCTCAAGTTAGAGAATAAGGACGAGGGCAAGTTAAAAATATCAAACGCACGCACTTTTTTAAGCAAACTCTTAAAAGGACAAACTTTCATGTAGAAGTCGTCCTCTGGACTACGCGTTTTCTAGAAAAAACGCGTTCACTCACACGTCTGCTGGAAAAAGAGCACGCAAGTTTGAAATCTTTAACTCGTTGTAATTTGATCTAAAGTTTTCCTTTCGGGTACATGTTTGCTGGGAAAAGCGCGCGCACTTTTAAAAATTAAATTCTTCGTACTCGCATCTTAAAGGCGCTGACACTCGATGCAACATTTCGTGCAACATTGCGTGGAACAACTTTGTTTCACCGTGTGTCCACCCTTGAGTTTTGTTGCATGCAACATTGTACGCTACACAAATGAAGTTGTAGCATTGTGCACAAAAAGTTTTTTATTCAAAAGAATTTTTGTTGGAAGCCGTTTTGATTGATCTAAAATGCATGGTAACCACGCCACGCTATCATTAGAAATGAGTGATTTTTGATGCACCGTGTGTCTACCTCCAAAAACAATTGTTGCGCGCAAAGCTGCATGAAATGTTGCACCGTGTGTCCACCTCCAAAAAAAATTGTTGCGCGCAAAGCTGCATGAAATTTTGCACCGTGTGTCCACCTCTAAAAAAATTGTTGCGCGCAAAGCTGCATGAAATGTTGCACCATGTGTCCACCTCCAAAAGAATTTGTTGCGCGCAAAGCTGCATGAAATGTTGCACCGTGTGTCCACCTCCAAAAAAATTGTTGCACACAACGTTGCATGAAATGTTGCACCGTGTGTCCACCTCCAAAAAAAGTGTTGCGCACAACGTTGCATGAAATGTTGCACCGTGTGTCCACCTCCAAAAAAATTGTTGCGCACAGTGTTGCATGAAATGTTGCACCGTGTGTCTGTGCCTTAAGTTTTCTCTTGACAACAAGTTTGCGGGGATAAGCACGCGCACTCATGAAATCTTGAACTCGTCGTACTGGGATCTAACAACACGACTGCTGGGAAAAACGAACGCACGTTAGAAATCTTGTACTCGTCGTATTCGGACCTAACAACATGACTGCTGGGAAAAACGCGCGAGCATTTGAAATCTTGTATACGTAGTACTCGGATTTAACAACACGACTTTTTGGAAAAACGTGCGTACGTTTGAAACCTTTTTTTTGTTTTTGTATTGATATTTAGATTAATATTCCTCATTATCATTTTGCAAGAAATGAGTTAAAAAAGGGCAAGCCATCATTTTTAATTATATGTACAAAATGTTTTGGTAAATATTAACTTAGAATGTTTTACAGAAATCGAGTAGTATTATAGTGATCTAAATAGTATAATTTAAATGTTTTGAAACTATTTAACACTTATTCTATATTATTAAGTTTTCAATCTCGATTATTGTGTTTCTAGCGTTCTGATTGGTTCACTCAATCTCGGTTATCAGTTCATATACCGAATAACCATATATGGAAACTACCTGTGTAAAGTTTTGCCACGCTAAAAAATGTCAAACTAAAATTTTGTTGTCATTTTCAAGTATGGAAGGGTTTTGAAATATAATAAAACAATTATTTCATTAGCTTGTTGGATATAAGATGATTATAGCCATCTCATATCCAACGCGCGCTCTTGGAATAATTGTTAAATGATACAATTTAACATTTACCTCTGTTTCAGTCTCAAGCAGTTTTGGATTCTCTTGCTCTTTCATTTGTTTTCCCTGATATAAAAAGAAAAACTTTTTTTTTAGAAAGAACTCAAAATGTGCATTGAAAACCGATTTCTGGAGTTTCATTGAAAAGTAGTTTGTAAGAGAACTAGATATAATCAAAGTGAAACACACAACATGACATTTAGATTTATGCGCGCACAAAAACACTTTCCTAACGTCACGTTTTGTGTTGCAACTGTAAAACTACATAATCTAGTACCCAGATCTTAAAACTAGATTAATACGGCACAGCCTCGTTGTGATATTTTTTCAGAATGTCAGCAAGACCAGCACGCGCGCTTTCACATCGTGTTTTTACGTAACGTTTTGTTTGCTAAATCTTTCAAGTAAATAAATCAAAGCGATAGCTTATATGAATTACTACTACGACCATTAACATATCACCATCATCTTGACGTTTATCACTATCATTATCAGATCCTTCTTGTTATTAATGTTATAAACGAAATATCTCTGCCACCACTATCATCATCACATCATTATCATCAGATCACCATCATCAGATCACCATCATCAGATCACTATCATCACAGCATCACCATCACATTATCATAATCACATCATCACATCATTATCATCATCATCATCATCATCACATCATCATCGTCATCACATCATCGTCATCACATCATCACCATCACATCATCATCACATCATCATCGTCATCACGTCATCGTCATCACATCATCATCACCATCACATCATCATCACATCATCATCACCATCACATCATCATCACATCATCATCACATCATCACCATCATTATCACATCATCATCATCATCGTTGTCGTCAGCATCGTTATCATCATCACATCTTTATCATTACATCATCATCACCCGCCAAAAGCGTTGAAAGTTGGCATCAATTTATGCTTTAAACATCGAAGACAGATGCATTTTAACTTACCTCTGAATGCGGCAGAAGGTCCTTTGAAGAATCCATTTTGACAAAGGGCCCGCTATCCATGTTCATGGGCTTAGAGAAGTCGATTAAAACTGACCCACAATCAAGGTTCAATCTCCTGGGCTTACTCGTTAGATTCCAAGATGAATAATCGATGGAGTTCCATATATTAGTCTCTGCAGCAAAGTCAGTACAATTGTTATTTGTTGTTAGAATTTCTGTTTCTCCTTCAATATTGATACATGTTTTGAAACTCAGACTTTGATCTTTTTTCAGTTCTTCATCATTTACGTGGCAAGTTCCTGTTTTCATTGTGAAGTTACTTGTTGTATTAGAAACATAATCTAAAACTGATTTTTCTTCTGCAAAATTCTCAGTGCTAGATGAAGTTAAAGAACCCTGAGAAATAGCGTCTTCGTAGAAGTGTGCGTCAAACAATTTGTCAACCGGTGATACAGGGGAATTTTCCACTTGGCTTGATGAGGAAGCTTTTACGTTATTGCACTCTATCTCAATATTACTACAAGATAATGCCCCGGTATAAGTGTTGAGAGATTCGGTCATTATATTGTTGATGTTGGAGTCACACTGCTCTGATTTCGGGAGTTTGTCAGTTGACTGGTCTTCATTAATATGAAATTGTTCAAAACTAAAGCATGTTTCTTTGAGACTGGCATTTTTCTCGTCGACAAAAGCTGAACAGTTTTCAAATTTATTTCCACTATTTTTTGATCCAATTTCACCCGGACTACACGGGCTTTCCTGTTGCATACCACTATAAACTTCTGTCGCATTGGATTGTTCTTCGGACAAAATTTCCAAACTATCCATTCTTTGAATCACTATAGGCTTTAGTAAGCATACAAAACCTCCAGAAATCTTAAAGAATTCGGGGAAAACAGATAAAAAGTTGATGGCATCTCGTGTCGATTCGAGGACAAAAGGGTTGTCATGTCGAATTTGTAGAATTTTTTTACAGTATTGATTAAGCGAACACTTGCATTTTAGTTTTTTTAATTCCTGAGTACAGCAAGACAATAGCCATACAAACGATTTGCTGTTTTCTTCATCTATAGCACGTTTCTGGTACAGCGGGTCTAGCATTTGATAGAGAATCTGATAATCTTGTTTCTCCAAAAGCAAAACAGTGTGCTTTGAAACATCCACTGAGCTATTCGCTTTCACCTCAAAAATCCATGAAAATTTGGAAAGAAAAAAGCTGAGGTCTTTTTCATGTGAAAAGTTTTGGCTTTCTTCAGTTAGGGTATCCGGCCATGTGTCGATTGATTTACGAAGCTTGAAATAAATATTTTCGGTGGGATTATCAAACATTTCAGAAAGTCTCTTGATATCCAATACTCCCCAAGTTTTTCGCAACGTTGTTCTGATCTCTCCTATGATTTCTCGCTCTAAACTGCTACTAATTAAGAAAATGGTCTCTTCCTTTATTAAAAAGGATTCTTTTCGATTTATAAGGCGGCTAAAGAGGCTTCCATCTGGTGCAGTTAGTTTTAAACACTCTGGTGAGTCCTCGGCAAACAAAGCTTTGAGGTGAAGTTGTACAAGAGACATCGATCGCTTGTTTTTCATTAGAGTATCTTCAAGAAATAAAACTCCAATTTCCTCTGCACTTTCGTCAAGTTCGGGTTGCATTCGGAATTTCTCGCTGCTTTCTGAATAGCCAATTCCAGAAACAATTTCTAGTAAACCATTTGATGCAGTTTTAAACAAAGAGAAACAAGCTTTTACTAAAGATTTCACTCGGTTTTTGGCGATCGGATTTCCAAAGATATTATAATCTTGTCTTAGTTTCGGCGACTTAGTCTCTCTAACAACTTTTTCAATATTTTCGACAAGTGAATCAAGTGTCATGATTCCTCCAGCCTCAGAAAAGACAATTGATTTCATAAGCAAAACTCCGTTAAAAACACTCAATGGAATTGAGTTAGAATTGTTGTTCTCTGTCGGTTTCTTTTCTCTAGCTACTGTAAAACCCTCAATAGAAAACGTTTCGGGAAAACACTTTAAAAATCTTCGTAAGCATAAAGGATTTACCAAATTCCGTACCTGAATTAACTCGCCATAAAAATCCTCGACGCCTTCGTGTGTATCAGCAAAAGGCGAACAACAAAACATGAGTGATAGTTGTGCAAGTGATAGAGTTTCGTCTTTCGCAGATTGAAGCTCAAAGCACTGCAAAAACATTTCCAATAATTTGTCTTTAAGGGATGTCGGCTCATCACCAGTAGAGCTAGCGGGCTTGTCATATTCTTTGCCCATGTTTCTCTTTTATGAAGTCACTACAACGACTGCAAGTTTACATTTGAAATTTATAGTTGTTCGCGACAAAAACAACTTTTTGTTGCTATGGAAACTGTTAGATGATATCTTTACCACAGGAAACCCAAGCCAAAGTTGTTTCATAATTTGAAACTATTATGACGGTTATAAAAACTTTGTACGTGAGGGAAAAATAATTTTCTAAAAATAAACTTAACAAATGTTTTAAAAATGCAGAAATAAAGTATCTTTAGACTTTACCTCGAATGTGCGAGTCGACCGTCGACCCGAAAACCTTCGTAAAATTTCTCTAGATGCTACAAATGCTTTGACAACAAAAAATTTACATTCAATGTAAAGATACTTTATCTGTGTCATTTTGAAAATAATTTTTCAATTTATATTTAGAAAATTTGTTTCCCATACCAGGTTTTAAATATTTTATAAACTTTAGCTCGGGCTGCCTGTGTATCTGTAAAAAACGATGCCTGTCCCTCCCAGGTGAGACAACTTAGAGTCTCGTTTCCAAACAAAAAATGGCGGCCGTTCAAATGTTTTTACGGTACAAAAATATATAATTTTAACAGTATGATGCTCTTTTCAGTCGTAAGTAGTTTGCAAAGTTTGTGCTTACGAGCGATTGCAACACAGCTGCCTGTGCATGAAAATTCAATGGAAGTGCTTCCTCAAGAGCTAAAAGCAAAATTGATTCATTTACTCTCGAAACGCGGGCTTCTTAGCGACAATAATCTGTCTAAGGTATTTATGACAATCGCAACCGCTATGTCCAGTGTTTTATTTTGAATTTTGACAATCTCTAAAGAGATGTAAATTTGTAATGACGTATTTTAAAACTAATTAAGATTTTAAAAAAACCTTTGGGTCACTGAGAAATATTTCATTTAGATATATTATGATCATACAAATTAGAAAATTATCACACAAAATAAAAAGAGTTATAACAATAACAACAACAATATTTTATTGGTACTGTACTTTGAAAACATTTTTATATTATTATTAACAAAACTGTTTGTTGTGATTTAATTGTTAATAACGTTTTTCAAAAAGCTCGGTTAAATGAACATGTAAAATTGGTTTCTTTTTGTTACTTTATTTAAACTGGAGTTACCTAACTCAGTCTCAGAGTTTGTTTGGATTTAACCACCCTTCGGGGAAACAGCAAATTAAATCGAAACTAGTACAATAAAACTGAGTTAAATCAACTTGTTTTAGGTTGTTTATGGCCAAATGAAAGAAATAGACTTGAGTGAAAGTGGTGTGTCAGATGAAGGACTCAATGCTCTATGCAAATGCTCATGCCTTAGAAAACTTGATTTGAATGCAGTCAAAGGATCAAGAGGAAATGTTACCTCAAAAGGTATCCAGCAATAGTTTCAAATCTCCTCTCTATTTCTGCCCTATTTGACTTGATCAATTATTCATGTATACAAGAAAATAACATATTTTAGAAACTATTTTATCAGGTTTGAACAAATTTTAACTCGAAAAAGTATGTTTTTTAATTAGTTTCTCATATATATTTTCTGTATTGAAGAATAAAAAGATGTGTGACATTTCCTAATTTACAACTTACTGTAATGGCTAGCTGGCCAAAGAACTCAAATCTTCAAATCACATTGAGAAATTAATATATAATTTATAGAAACAAAGAAAACTCGCAAGAAAAGGTTTGATACTGTGCAATTTGAGCTTGTAAATGTTGTCTTATGTTAACGATACACCATCGGTTATTACAATATTCAGTGTGCAAATGTAGCAGTGCACTTTGATATTTTGTAATTTTTGGGGCACTATGTCTTGTGAAGTTTTTCTCTTTAGTACCAGTCAAGGGATGATGGGCATGTTTTAAGAAAAGCATTGGAGTTTGAAGTGAAGGGGAAGAGGAAGCGAGGACGACCGAGGAAGACATGGAAAATGGAAGTGGAGAAGGAGAGCAAGAGTGAACATTGGCTTGAAGAAGGAGGATGCAGTAAATCGAGCAAGATGGAGAGTGGGAGTTGGAGAGATTGCTGTCAGAGTGGGTAAATCCAGCCACCCTTGTTTACAGGGATAAACCTGGATCAAAATTGGATTGATGATGATTGATGACCAGTCAAAAGTCTTCATATATAATCATTCTATTATGCCTAAGTTTTCAAATGATGGAAAGTCAATTTTAGGGTTCATTGTTCTCTAATTTACAGTAGCATATATGCCAACAAAGTAAAAATTGATGCTACCTCATAAAAACTCTTTTCAATTTCAGGAATTCTTTCTGTAGCTAGAAACTGTAAAAAGTTGCAGACAGTTTATTTGCGACGATGTGTGCAGCTGTGTGATGAAGGAGTGGTGACTCTAACAGAGTACTGCCCGTATCTGCTGCATCTTAACCTGGCTGGGTGTCCTCTGATCACTGACACCTCATTAGAGGCAGCTGCTCTTAATTGCTTCTTTCTTGAGAGTATAAATGTTTCACAGACAAAGGTTTGCATTTACTTAAATATTAAGGGTTTTAACAATTTATTCTGGACTTAAATAGTTACAGAAGATTGATTTACTATAAACTTAAAATAAGTAAGTATTTTTATTTAGGAGTTTTTTTTTTGCAAGTTGAAAGAAAAGTTCGGTGAGAGCCACTTGAAATGTTACCCCCACTATTGCATGCTCTCAAAAATCCTGTCATTGTTTTTAATAAAAATAATAACAAAAGGCATGTTATTCTACCTGTCACTCACTCAACCCTTTGGCACCATTAGGCGCATAGGTCACATAAAAGTGTTCTCCACTTCCCTATATAGTTTTTGCCAACTTTTCAAGCTCACTCCAGGATTTTCCCGTAGCCTTTAGTTCTTGCTCTGCGCATCTACGCCAGGTGGCTCTTGGTCTTCCTCTGATTCTCTTCACTTGGAGTGTCCATCTCAATGCTTGTCTTGTGACATTGTGTTCTGGTTTGTGCAGTGTGTGTCCGATCCAGCCCCATTTGCAGTGTAGAATTTGCAGTTCCTCTCTTTCTTGCTGTGTTCTTTCCCACAGTTCCTCATTGGACTTTATGTTAGCAAAGACAAAACCAAGGTCATGTGCATAAACAACACAGTTGATGACAGAATTGTGTTAGATGGGGAGGGGAGAGGGGGGACTAACAATGCAATCAGTAAAAATTTGTCAGTTAACTGATAAAAACTGTGTTTATAAACTATTTGCATAAACTGTCTTCATGCTGTCAGCTTACTGTTTTAACAGGCAAGAAATCTGAAACACTATAAAATTATCCTGTCAAATCTTATTTCAACATCTGCACACTGTACTTAATCATATTTGAGCTCAGAACAATGTACTGTCACACAGCATTGAATTTTCCAAAATGTAACATGTACAGTATACACAAGTTTGGTGTGCACTATAATTATCAGTAGTTTAATATAGTCATAACTATATTTTTTATTCATTTATTTATTTATTTATTCATTTATTTATCTATTTATTTATGTAATTTATGTATTTGTTTATTTAATATGTATTTATTATGATTTGCTTAATATGTAAATTACATTTAACACATATCAATATAAAAAACAAGTTATTTAATATTTATTTTATTTATTTATTTAATAATATAAATATTCATTTGTTATGATTTGCATTATATGTAAATTACATTTAACACATATCAATAAAAAAAACAAAATAGAAGAAACATGATTCAATATACAGCAGGTACATAGACAGATCGAGACACCACAACAGCCAGGAGCTAATTACTTTGGGCCCTTACTAAAAAATAAGTAAACAAAAAACGTCAAAAAATGTTAGTTACTGAAGGACAAAGGACGAGCTATAACCTTAAAACAACAGTAGATGGTTGTGTCCAGGAAACGGCAGGGTTGCATTTCATACATATGTTCTACTTTCCTGCACTAGAATATGACAGCAAGGTGTGATGTACATAGCAACATAGATTGAACAAATAAAATTATATAAGAAATAGAACCGGACTCTCTTAACCAAGTACCTCCTTTTGACCTCATAAACCAAAATATAATATGGCGGTTACCATCCTCCCATTGCTCAGTAAAAATTAATCAAATTACAGCTTAAAGAAATATCTCATGCAATGGACCATTGAAATCAAGTTTAGGACATTTTATAGTTTACATAAAAAAAATCTACTATTAATATAATTTATACACTTTATAATGAATTTTCAGGTGACTGATAGTGGTATAATCTGTCTGGCAACTGGGAAGTGCTGCAAGACCCTCAAGGTAAAAATGTTACATTCAATCATTCGATTGATCAATCCAAATGTGATCTAGTTTTATATCCTCGTAAATGGGGGCGGCTGGCTAGATTTATCTCACCAACTTTAACTCTCCAACAAGTCTTACTCTACTTCTCTACAGCTTCCACAGGAAGTTTTCGGTTCTGTGCATTATATGTATGGAAAACTGTCGGAAATCACTCTATGGTTCTTTAAATTTTGATCATGGGACCCGTCTTTTTGATAAAGGAGACTGATAAATAGTACCAACTTCAACTCTCCAACAAGTCTTACTCTACTTCTCTACAGCTTCCACAGGCCTGAAGATTTCAGAAATTTGCGGAAACCAGTTTCTGTGCATTATATGTATGGAAAACTGTCGGAAATCACTCTATGGTTCTTTAAATTTTGATCATGGGACCCGTCTT